>PNEQ01081565.1:15637-25666 GCA_003012365.1 Medauroidea extradentata | reverse complement strand
AAACACATTTAACGTCTTTTCAGCCCCTTAAAAGTTGAACTTCGAAAAATCCTTAAATTGGCTAATATGCATTTTTACGAGTGTCCTATTAAAGTAAAAATCACGATGATAGGCCGTCGGGTTCGAGCTCTATCGACGTTTCTTCGGAAACACATTTCACCCCTTTTCACCCCCTTAGAGGTCGAATTTCGAAAAATTCCTTTTTAGTGCTCGCCTACGACCTGAAGGGAACCCCCACAAAAAATTTCACGATTCTAGGTTCAGTGGTTTGGGCTGCAGTTTGATATGTCAGTCAGTCAGTCAGTCAATCAGTCACCTTTCATTTATATATATATATATATATATATAGATAAGTTCCCTGACCTAACCTTAGGTCGACGGTAGAAATTAAATGATGCATTTTGCTGCTGGGCCGATTCTACCTCATGCTTCTTCCATCGAAATTCAGGGAACTCTCTATACTTCCTCTTTTCACATAGCATATCTATGTTCTCTTTCAAATAAGAAGCTGTTGCCTTGGCAACCAATCAACAAAAGAGGTATAAAACCTGTAATCTGCTCAGAGCAACCTTTCTGAAGTAGAGTAGTACTCTTTACTTACAATGTAAAAAGAACTAGACTTACACTATGTACAAACATATGGTAACTAAATTTTAAACACATATTTCAAATTCACATTAAAATATCAACCAGGTGTTACAATAAATAAAGAAAAATATTTAAATAAACAATTATGCAAGAATTTGGTAATATTAACATATTCATAAAATATTTGCAATATTTTCAAAGAAGAGAAGTTATATGAGCGTTTTCAGAAATTCAATAACAATCTCAAATAGCTTCTAGATAATTTAACGTCTATGAGAAATAATTAGTAGTAACTATACATAACTACGAGTGAGAGATTTTCTTAATCTAACACAAAACAATAATAACATTAAATTAATTAAGTTCAACAAAAATTACTTTATTAAGGCGGGAGCTGTCTAAACACTAAAACCTCTGTTTTTTTCTTTTTTTATAGCAAAGTCTTTCTCAGTTCATTAGATCATCAAACTATATAAACAAACTTTACAAACTGTGACGATCTCGTTACACTCTTAATATACAATCGGGCTTGAAATATAAATTTAACGATTAAGACATTAATTATGTATTTTATTATGTAATTAATTACTACATACTATCAAAGTATTATAAAGCATAAACATGTAAAACTAGTGAACCTTAGCGTATTAATATTCTAGTGTTCATGAATACGAAAGTCAACAAAGCAAATCAGTTTTGCTATTCCGACAGAATATACAGTAACGAACTAAATACTTTAATGCTCTCATACCTCGTAATCTTAGTACGTATATAAGAAACATGTGGTGATCACTCTGAAGATATATTAACATCTTTATGTAAGTTACGTAAGTATTATTTGTGACTGCTCTTCATAAACATAATTACACATTTTAAGAATTTGATAGGTTTCGCAGCTTACTTTAATAGATTAGTTCTATTTTTTCATACATAGAATTTCCTGGCACAAATTTCAACCAAAAAAAAGTTTAACCGATTCTAAAATAAGCTGCAGCTATATTTTTCATCGTTTGATACTTTCAGATATACAATGTTAGTCGTTTAAAAATTACAAGACCTTTACCATGTTTCATTTCTCTTAGAAGCTCTTTCTGTGGTCCCCTCCCCCCTGAAGTTCACATAATATATTATAAATTAAAAATAATATTTTATGCCACATATGTGAGTTAAGTGTTATGTTCGTAAAAATTATTGTAACTCAAGGAAGAGCCAACTCGTGACATCAATATCCAACATAGTAGTTTTTTTTTTTTTTTTCAGATAGTGTAACAATTTATGTAATACGTATTTACATTTCGTAATGGATTGCTTTCGTTAAAATTATATTTCAAAATACTAACGTCAAGCAGGAATCGTTCGCACTTCTCTATTAAGAGCTCTGCCTGATCAGAGCTGACTTGCGTTTTTTGAGGCATGAGTACAATGGAATGATAAGTGCAGTACTGACGTGTATTTCAAGTGCACAATTGTCTGTCAATCCGAGCTACTCATTTTTTGTTGTGTCCTTGCGTCGTTTTTCGATAACACGTTCAGCGAGCGTCCCCGCATTTTACTTCTCCGTCTTCCCAGGCCAGGCTGGGTGTGAATTTGTGTTCGTCCAAATGGTCTGAAATAATTGTCTCTACACTAGATAGCTTAAGGGGCCTCCCTACCTGCGCTTCAAATGTTGCAGCGAGTTACAACTAGTCTCTTTTTGACAAAACTATTTAACGCGCATTATAACTGAATATCTAAAATAACTCACACTTCAAACTATGTCGCTATAGTTTTAAGAACTCGGCCATTTTATTTAAAAAAATATTATTTTCTGGCCCCTCAAAATGGCCAAAAACGAGTTTTTTTTTAGACTGCCGTATGTGGAAAAATAACAACCGGATTTAAAAAAAAAACTACTATAGAAACAAGCGTGTTAGACTTTGAACTACGCTGCCCACAAACTTATTTGAATTCAGCATTTTTGAAAGAACATCAAATGCAATCGACCTCCCTGTATACAATATGCTTTAAAATATTTATTTATTCACTTATTGACATACCTACAGACTATGTAATTTTACTTGATTAGTGCCACGACAAAGTGGTGCAACCGCCCGCTGAATTTAAAACAGACGTTGACACATTACCGCTAACGCTCGCGCCACAGACGTAGTTCCAAATTCCTCCGACAGGTGGCCTCAGAGTTAGGTTTTCGCCGCTTCGGCTTCGCTTGCTTGAAAGCGAGTTGAGTCAGGAGTGTGTTTTTCCGTTGTGTAATAAATATGGGTTTCTTATGAACACATTCATAAACAGTTACTTCTAATATTTTTGAAAATCATTGCTAATCAGTTATGTTATACGATCGCCAGACTGAGAATGTGGAAATAGAAATAACATTTTTTTTCCTGTTCCACACATTAAAAGAAAACACGTTTTTTATTGTTTTTGTAAATTGCGTCGTCGTCGTTCACGGCAGTATGCTGAACGGAACTTGAATTCTTGAATTGCGTGTGTCGTGTGTTTATAGTGGCGGATTTGAATTACAAATTAATATACTACGCATGCATTTACGAGATAAGTAACGGCAACAGTGTGTGTCGTAACCAATTAGAGTCGATGAAGGGAAAACAGTGTCATAAAACGTTAACTCGCAGGTATTTATAACTAATATTTCTACTGAGTATAGCATATACACAGCGCCCGTTCATTTAATGGCTATATGTTGCCGATAACATTTATCGCAGCAGTGTACAATGTAAATGTAAACATTGTACGAGCCTATGTAAATCAAAAGCACGTGGCAATATTTATGTTTACATGCAGCGGAAAGATATAAACTAACGGAAAATAGAAAAAATCAGGGCATTTTTGAGTGCTCACTTTATCCCGAAACACCTATGATTTATTTATAACAATACTTCCTCGTATCTACCACACGGAAAATAATGTTTTGTGGCGGTCACAAAATATTTTGAGAGCATTTACCCTGCAAAATAAATGTTGCGGTCATTACAAAAACATTTTGTTGACACCCCTAAAATATTGTGGCCACCACAAAATTATTTTGTGGTTACTACAAAATAATATTGCAGGAAAGACTTCCTACAAAATGTTTCTTTCAGTGCAGACGCCATCATTTCCACTGATGACTAGCGCTGCTGAGGCGACTGACCAATACTGTTTCTTAGAAGAGTTACACTAGCCAGTTATCTCAGCGATCCTGTTTTTAAACAAATTAGGAATGAAGCTTTGGAAACTATTTCCGGCTCGTCAAACTGCCCGCCTAGGGCGGCGGACGAGAACTAGCGCTCGCGGTGTTTAATAAAAACCTCTCTAGCGGCGAAGGCAGCCGCGCGCAAGCTGGCGCCAGTAATGGCCGTGTCGAAATTAATAACAACCGTGGCAGCCTGCTGGATTCACCGCATTCAAATGAGAATATCTCGCCCTACTTCCCACCCCTGCCAGCCACTCGACCACCCTCACTTGCCGACAGATCCGTTCAGCGGCATAGCAAGTCAGGGGGTGCGAGGAAGGAAGATAAAATACTGCGGCGAAAGTGGTACTTTCCTGGCAACACCTTCTGGTTCCCGCCACCTCGCAGGTAGTAATTGCTTCAGCTCTCCTTGAAACCAAGCAACGTGAGGTGAAGAGATTTTAGTTAGTGCTTGCGAGGAGTCGGTAGCAAGACGTTTACTGTAAACTCTATGTTTGCGCGTAAACTCGTATCTCCGTAAATAACTGTTCTGGAAATATACGGGTTTTTTTCTATCGACGCTCGTCTTACTTTAGTCCTACCGCATGCCGTTATAGGGTAGTGTTAGGTAATTTTATTGTATTTTCAGTTTTTGAGCCATAACATGTTTTCCAAATTGTATTATCAAAATTTTCTTTTTGACAAAACAGAAATCATATTCTTGGTAAACTGCTTGACATGAAAAATAATGGAATCTTTCATTAATTTGAAATGCAGAATCATTGCAAGATAACTCTTTAAAGTTAACATATAATTCTCTTGCAATGATTCTGCATGGCAAAATAATGTAAGATTGCATTAAATACAACCTATGCTATGTCGAACAGAACATTTTAATAATACAATTTGAATACATTTCATACAGTAAAAAAAAATCTGCACCTGGCTAAAACTATTATTTTTAGTGCTTCGGCACTCAGTCTCCTGAAGGTAAAGGAGAAAAGTACATGTAGTGGGGTGGGTTAGCTTAAAAACATTTCACATCTGGCAACCAATGCGCCCCTTTGGATTCAGATAGTACATGGGTAAAAGAGTCTAAAAAGCCCGGGACACAAATTTTTTAGGCCCCCCCAGCGGTGTTGATGACTTAATCAATATGGCCGTCATAATGTTGTGACACGCTTCGACATTTCGCTACATAACTAGTTTTTGATGTTGATATTAGCAAATATTGTTAGTGATTATTGATCTGAAGAAAACACGCTTTCCAACAGTATATTTGACAGCAATGTTAAAATTATTAATATCAGAAATATTTTAAACTTTATAAAAATTTTGGTCTCTAACTTTTATTTTTTCTAAACATTTCGCTAAATAATTTGGAATCTGTTACATCTAGCTGAAAATTTACGCTATACTTTTTTGTCCGTTCGATAATTTCCTTTAAAATGGTATATATGACAACTATTGTATCACAAACTACATCTGAAAATTTGCGAAAACAATGTAGCATTCTACAGCGAGTTGTTATGGCAACAATGTAATTCATATGGGTTCCGAAAAGTAATAGAGATGCTTTATAATTATTTTATTTAGAAAATGTAATTATTCCAGCTTTTGAAGAATATGTATATTAATTATTGCTTTTAAGGGTTTTTCTTTTTCAGATCCTATGCAGGTTAAAAATTTAAATATTTGGGCGCAACATCAAAAATGTACTAGTAAATAAACTAGATATAACAAAAAAGATTCCATTAAGTAATACTAAATATGTGTTTCTTTTTCAGGCAGACATAGTATGAGGAACTTCACTGTGTAAAGAAGATACTGATTCTGTGTACTTCTAGAGAAAGACAGAATTTTTCCAACCATGTCCAAAAAGAGGAAGCATGAATTGGTTGATGCTACGACTGAGTCAGTGGTAACTCCGTTTGTATGGGAATTGTATTTGTTATGCCAGTAGCATTCAAAAGAGTACTTAATCATTCCGAAGTATGAAGGTTATTTAACAATGACGAAAAATCTGGCAATTTTTGCTGAACATGGGGAGCTTCCAAGTGCTATAAGATGTTTGGATCAGTTGGACGATGGAAGTGGTCTTTCACAAACACTAGTAGCCCATGCAGCAAAATATCACAAAACTTGCAAAAACAAATATGACAGTCAAAAGGCAGAAAGACTGTCTGGTGAAAAGAAACAGAAAGGACGTCCCCATTGCTCAGACCAGACCCCATCTACATCAAAATTAACAAGATCGTCATTATTTTGTTCAGATGTGAAAAAGGTGTGATTGTTTTGTGATGAAGGAGAAGGTAGAGACAAACTTGTGACTGCATCCACACTGGGTATTGGGCCTACAATTCATAGCCATGCTTTACAATTACAAGATGAAAAACTGTTTAAAAAGTTGTCGTCAACAGATTTGGTAGCATTAGAAGCGAAATATCACAAACTATGCTATACTCGCTTTCTAACACGTGCAAGAGCAGTTGAACGTTCTCGAAGAGAAGATTGCCACAATCCTGAAGAAGTTGTTTGTGGTACTGTTATAACGGAATTGGTTCAATACATGCAGGATACATACTCATACAGCAGTACTTCTCCAGTGTTTAAACTTTCTTATCTTACAAAAATAGTATCTCAACGCATGACGGACATGGGGATACAACCTGACGAAAAGAATATCAATAGAACACGTCTTAAGGAACAACTATTAGCATTTGTACCTGGTCTGAGTGCAAATAAGAGTGGACGTGAAATTATTTTAAGTTTTGAAGGGGATGTTGGCGATGCCATTCGCGATGCCTGTGCATTTAATGACTTTAGTGATGGTATGTGTTTAGGACGGGCAATAGGAATTTAAACGAAGACATATCTTTCAAGATTTTCCTAAATTTGAAGGATCCTTTAAGAATGCATTTACTGCTTCCACGTCTGTACCTGCTTTTCTTCTCAATTTTGTACGTATGTTATTAGAGGGTCCCAATATTGACTCGGATGTCTCATCAGAAATGCCTGAACATAATGCAGGATTGTTAATTGCCCAATTGATAAGGTATAACAGCATTAAGCACAATAGAAAAGAACATGTTCAGAGTGTACGTCACTCTCTGGAGAGAGAAACATCACTCCCACTATATGTAGGTCTCATGATTCATGCTGTCACTAAGAAGAAGAAAATTATAGATAAACTTTGTCGTCTGGGGTTGTCTGTTCCATACGATCGGGTGCAAGAAGTATCGGCCACAGTCACAAATGTATTGTGTAAAAAATATGTGAAGAATGGTGTTTACCCACCAAAGTTGTGTCCAACTGTGTTTGTAACATCAGCTATAGATAATATTGATCACAATCAATCTTCTTCTACTGCGGTTACTTCTTTCCATGTTTCAAGTGTTACGATTATTCAGCATCCTTACAGTGAAGCAACTATGGAGAATAACGATGACAGTATTCGTATCCAGCAATGGAACAAAAAAATTGTCAGTGGCCTCCCTGAATATTACACTACTCTCCCTGCAACTGGTAAAGTTATAAGTGACCCACCTTTGCCAACTGTCAATCCACATTACACTGAACATGATCCAGCCTTCGCCCCTAGGCAAGTTTTAAATCCTTGGCTTAACTCTGTCCTGGAGAGATTGAATATTGATGACGTACAAGGAATGGAGAATGTGCCTAGAGTATCGTTTGCTGCTTTTCATGCACAAAATGAAGTTGGTGAACGAAAAATAAAGTGTAATGCGTCATTGCTTCCACTTTTAAATGACGAAATTGCTACCCCAGCAATGGTACATCATATGATGGGTATCATAGTCATTGCTACCTCAAAATTGAATGGAAATCAAACACCCGTTATTACACATGACCAACCAGTATATGCTATTAGGAAGCAACTGCAATGGAAATTTGCTGACAAGTATGGCGAGGATCGCATTATACTCATGATGGGTGGTCTCCACATAGAAATGATGGTCATTAACTTACTTGACAAGTGGTTAAATGACAGTGGATGGACTGAATTAGTAACAACCGCTGGTATTGCAAGTTCTGGTGTTGCAGAATCCTGCCTTACGTCGTCGCATGTAAAAAGATCTCGGTATGCACATGAAGTTATTTTAACTGTCTTGCATTGTCTACAGGTAAAAGCATTCAACAAAGCATGTGAAACAAGTTCCAGCATCAGCTACGAAGGCACTGAAGCGTGGATTTTGTCGAAAACATCTGAATGTCCTCAGTTCCAATATTGGAACACAGTCATCAAACTGGAGTCCCTTCTAGTGCAGCTTGTATTGAGTATTCGTACATCTAACTTTACAATGTACATCGATACTTTGGCTCAGTTATGTCCGTGGACATTTGCATTGGATGCAGTCCACTATTCTCGTTGGTTGCCAGTATTCGTACGCACTCTTAAGGACCTTCCAGAAAAACATCCAGATATACATGCTGAATTTCTTTGTGGCAACTTTACGAGCAGCAAAACGGCCATTCCGTTTTCTGCTATATCTGACGATCAGATTCATGAACACAACAACAAATTTATAAAAGATGAAGGTGGAGTTATTGGAATCCTCGATAGTGAAAATGCCCTGCTTAATTGGATGGTAGCAGGCCCCAGGATCAGTTCTTTAATTGAAGAATTTGAAGAGAAATCAAATTTAAAAATATGACAAAAACGTGGGAGCAAAGCACCATGAAGATAGCAGTGTGTTTGAGAAAAGGTTCTTGGCCCATGCCAGAGAAATGATTAAAGTCCTAAACGAACAAGGGAATCCATTTGAAGAAACAGATTTGGTGTCAATAGGGAGCTCCAAACTAATTCCAAATGCCGAAGCTGTGACATGTGTTACGGAAGCATATACTATAGGACTAAAAAAGTTTGATGAATATGTCGTGTCCCGTCTCGATCAAGTTCGAAATTCAATTCATGAGATTATTCCTCGAACCAATAGTCACATCTTCAAGACTATAACAAAAAAACAGATAAGGGAAAGTCCAAGATTGCTAACTTGCGTAAAGATTCCAACTTGTTCTGCAGATTGTATGTCGCATCTGAATCCCGGGATGGCGACATTAACGATTTCTTCTCGCATGAAAACCAAAAATACCCACCATCTATTTCAGATGATGGAAAATTACGAAAACCAACCAATAAGGCGGATATTGTCGAATGCATTCAAGCAAAATGTGGCATTAGCTTTAATCACAGCCAACCAAATGTAACAGCAAAAATGTTTGATGGAGCGGCCGTAACACACATGCTTAATCCTGGTTTTGCTACAACATTTTCTGGATACTACGAACATGTTTTCAAACCATATTTCAATAATCAACTGAAGAATTGTTCCCGATTAGATATTGTATTCGACAGATATACTAGTAACAGTTTAAAGACTGATACCCGTGAAACGAGAGGAAGTGGCATAAGAATTAAAGTCTCAGACTGTACTGCACTTCCAAAAAAATTTAAGCAATTCCTATGTGTCAATGAAAACAAAACACAGTTGTTCCAGCTGCTAGCTAAGAAAATGGTGGAAGACGAGTATCCAGGAAAACATGTTGTATGTACTTATGATGACAGAGTCCTCACATCAACAAATATGGATGTATCAAGCATTTCTCCTACCTCGCACGAAGAAGCAGATGGCCGCCTACTTCTCCATGTCAAGCATGCAGTAGAAAGTGGACATACGCGCCTCTTAATACGAACTGTAGACTCAGATGTAGCAGTTATTTCAATATCACTGTTCCAAAAAATACAATGCATTGATGAACTATGGGTTGAGTATGGTTTTGGGAACTACAGGAAAATCATTCCAGTTCATGAGATTTGTGCCAAACTCTCACATGAAATTTGCAGCAATTTGTTGGCTTTTCATTCTGTAGCTGGTTGCGACACAGTTTCCACATTTTGTGGCATTGGCAAGAAGACAGCTTAGAAGGTCTGGATGTCATTTCGTAAAATTAATTTCGTATGGCATCAGCTCTGTACAGGCACCTCTGATATTGATGGTAAATGTAATGATCTGTTGCAGCGATTTGTTATTCTGCTTTATGATCAAGCATCAGTTCTTCAGAGCATCAATGACTGCAGACGAGTATTATTTACAAGAAAGAATCGAGCAATCGAAAACATACCCCCTACAGCAGATGCTCTAACACAACACATCAAACGAGCTACTCTCCAAGCAAGAATTTGGAGCAACAGTCTCGTTGCACAATACACAATACCTTCGCCAACCAAGTGGGGATGGATGGTAACATCAGAA
>PNEQ01081565.1:0-15537 GCA_003012365.1 Medauroidea extradentata | reverse complement strand
TTGTACTTGCCGCAAGCGATGCACATCTTGTAAATGTGTTAAAATTGGAATACGTTGTACGAAACTTTGTGAATGGGAAGGACAATGCTCCGACAGTGATCGATAATCACAAGTGAATTTACATTAATCATTTGGAAACCATTGCATATGACAGTGAGGTATTCTTTTATTTGGATATTATGGCTAACATTAGTGTATTTTACAATGCTATGTAGTGCTACATTGTTTTCGCAAATTTTCTGACATAGTTTGTGATAAAATAGTTCTCATTATACCATTTTAAAGGAAATTTTCGAACGAACAAAGAAGTATAGCGTAAATTTTCAGCTAGATGTAACAGATTCCTAATTATTTAGCGAAATGTTTAGAAAAAATATAAGTTAGAGACCAAAATTTTTGTAAAGTTTAAAATATTTCTGATATTAATAATTTCGACATTGCTGTCAAATATACTGTTGGAAAGCGTGTTTTCTCCAGATCAATAATCACTAACAATATTTGCTAATATCAATATCAAAAACTAGTTATATAGCGAAATGTCGAAGCGTGTCACAAAACTTCGACGGCCATATTGATTACGTCATCAACGCCGCTGGGGGGCCTAAAAAATTTGTGTCCCGGGCTTTTTAGACTCTTTTAACCATGTACTATCTGAATCCAAAGGGGCGCATTGGTTGCCAGATGTGAAATGTTTTGGCCAGATTTTCAGCTATCCTACCCCACTAATAATGGAATCTGTAGTTAAATCGTTTGGCTTTCAACACGTGTAATAATATCATATAGTGACTGATGTAACATGCGTGTTATTGGAATACAATGAACCTGGAAGCGCATGGGATATTTACGGTTTCACAATCACGCAACTCCGGCGGCATCGGCGGAGGATTGCGGCCAGTGGTTGTTTAACAAACAATTACTCCAAACTTCAGGACGATTGTCCCAACTAATTGTAGGTCAAGAATCTGATGATTCGTCTTGAGCCAGCAGGGATGGCTCCATCCAGGGGCTAGAAAAGGACCAATCAGAGTAGAGGATTTTGACGACTTGGTGGGGCGTGAATAATGTTAAGAGCCACAAGCTAGAAGCCTGGGGGAGACGCTCTCCTACTACAAGGACGACCTGATTTCACGTCCCGGAGGTCGAACCTGGAACAGCGGACACGGTGCGTGGCTGACGTCGAAGATTCGTTCTACTAGATTCGGTCGGCAACCAGCGTGGTGAGTTCTGGCGGTTAGCGCTGAGAACGATCCTTACACTAGCTCCTATCTATCCTATCTGAACTTCCTTTATTACTACTCTTGTAACTGCTGTGTTTTGTCTCTTTCACTTAATAAACTTCTGTTACCCACTTCTTATATTATTTCTACTACCTTCCCTTCATTGTATATTTTCCTCCCTAGGCATCGAGCCTACAGCGAGGCGAGCGAAAGGGGAAAATATAACAGCTGACTCTTGCTACGCACATCATCACCTCCAAGCACGAGGTGCTCAACCAGCGTCTTTCTTCCCCTTGAGGACCTCTATTAAATCAGGTAAAGTGAGGTGAAAATATTTTGGTCATCTTGATAAGGTGAGCGCCTAGATGAACGAATTTTGAGCGTTCGAAGCCTACAAATGCGGAAGCGATAAGGACGACACAACATTCGCGTAACACCTCACTCTAGCCTCTAGGCGCAAGTCACAGAACTGGCGTGCAGGCTTCTGGCCGACAACTTGCCGCTGTGAGACATTCAGTGATGACCCTATCGTTTTATGACGTAATATTTAAGTCGAAGGTTTATTTTTGGTGCGTATGCGTATATCTTTTATGTCCGCTTGGCTCTGTGGCTAGAGCTGCTAGCTGGTGAGCCAAGGGTACCGGGTTTGATTCCCGGTCAGGGAGGGCAACTTATATTAAGGTAGTTAACTTTAAGGCAAATTTTGTTCGAAAGGGCTAAAGGTCTGCTCTGTATTAGATGACACAAACTCACTGAAACAGTTGTAATGTTAATACTTGTAATGTTTGTATTTGTAATGTTTTTTTTTGTTTAGGTAATTAAATTTTTTTCTTTAGGCAATTTATGTTAAGGTAGTTAACATTAAGGCAAATTTTGTTCTTTGATTTATTTATTTCTTTAAGGCAAATGTTATCACTAAATCTTTTTTTTTATTTCTTTCTTTGCAAATGTAAATTATATGATGCAATGTATCACGTATTTGTTGCAAACCGGCCCATGGCTGAACTATACATGGGTAAATAAATGAAATAAATAAATAAATACTTATGGTTGCACCTCCGGGTTCAGGACTCGGTGTTGTGTTTGTCTGTTGTTCCCTCGTCTACATATTGTCGAAGGCAATGACAAATAACAGCAGACTCACCGCACATAATCGGCAATGGTCGGCGTCCATGGTGTTCATCAACCACCGCCCTCCGTGGTTCGAAACCTGCCTTCGGGCCGATCATCACTCAGCAATTGCCTTTTAAGAGAAACTGCAGCAAGATTTTCATACTAAAAAGGACTGCGAAAATAAAAATTATCGCCATTTTCTGCCGCTAGAAAATACACTTTAACAAGTAGTGGTGATCCTAAAATGGGCATGTACACGTGTAACATACTGTGAATGTCATCCTTAAACCAAAAGAGTATTAAAACTGACATGTTCCTTGCGGAAGCATTTATAGTAAAATTCCGATAATATATTTAGAAATATTAAATCTCGATAGCTAATACAACACTTCTTGAGCTCATATATGGACCAGTATTTAATGAATGTTCTTGCCAAAATATCATCCATTATAGAAGACCCAACCATAAAATAACAATCCTTACATAACAGTCAAAAATAAAATATATCTTTCAATGTGCTCAAAATAAGCACGTTCCAGATGTCAGTATGCCGGACGATGACGATGGACGGCTGATTTTATCTGCGACACTACCTATGACAACATCGCTGTTAAGGTTGCCGCCTGGCAAGCCACCAAGCGATGTGCAGAACTTCGACCGTTACAAGAATTGTTCAACACGCGTGAGTGATATATGTTTAATTCCGTTATTTAAAAGTGCGTGGTAGATAAATAAACGCTGAAAACATCAATAGAATTCTACATTTTTTTCGAAGCCAATGTGGATAAAATTCTCAATGACAATCCTAGATAATGGTATTTGCCAACTTTATGAGTAAATATTTATCCAAAATTACCAATTCGTTACGCGCGATCTCTTGCGCCGCAGATAAATTCACGAGGTTCCGGCGTCAGAGATTGTGCCTCAGAAGTTCGTAACACTGGAAACAATTTTGTTTAAAACGTTGGCTAAAATTATTGTCTAGGATTGCTATTGTTTAATTTTCGCAAATTGGCTTCAAGAAACCTACAGTTATAGATTAATGCTTTTAGCGTTGAATTGTGTACCACGCCCTCTTAAGCGGTGGCACTAAAACTTTATTATTTCCTCTCGTTTTCCACTTTACGAAATCAAGAGGTATTTCCGGAGTTACAGCAGTCCAACCCCCCCCCCCTTTTTTTTTGTCATTTTGAGAGGCCCGATTGTCATGTTTCTAAAAACGTTCTAAATTTTTTTAAATTGTAGAAACATTGTTTCAAGTGTATGTTCTTTTCGTAGATAAACTTGAAGTGTTGCTTAGTAAAATGAATATATAAAGTTTTGAATTTACAGCAAGCAGCCGAGCGTCGCGTCGACGTCTATTCTAGGGGCGCGGTTCACGTCAATATTTGACGAGTGACTAGGCGTCACTGATTATACAGCCCCGTAAAAAATGTAAGCTAGTGGTCTCGCAACTATCACGCCCGCCACTCTCCACGTCGCAGGACGGAGTGCTTAATTAATAATTATAATCCAAAATCATAATCACGCTCATTTCGCGAGCAACCCACCGAACCTACGTCTGCCTCGCTCGGAGGTTCAGGATAGAACTCCGTAGTAAAAATTCACAGATAACATCGGCTCACGGAACACACGCAGACACCACAACCGCCTCCCTTGGAGGTTCGGGCTGGAGTCCCTTAATGACGCGACTACGACAATTTTTATCACCATGTTTTTATTTTTAAATTTGTACTAATTATTATTTTTTGCTTTAGACACAAAATGCGGCTAAATATCCCTCTCATATTTTTTTTTTTATCTCGTATAGTTTTTGCGTAATGGTTCAATAAAGCCAAATTTTGTATGTTTCCATTTTAAGGACGACAATAAAACCAACTCAATGATCGAACTGAAAAATTTCACAGTGAATAACGATGTTGTAGGCTACAAGTTCAGCTATGTTAAACCACAAAATAAAATATTATCATATTTTTAAACAAATGTATTGAATTTTTCACATTTTTATTTAAAATTTTAGCATTTTTATTTAAATGCAAAAAGAATGTAATTCTTTGTTCTTATATACGTGAAATTCTAGCCTGTGACGTATCTGTCCACTGTGAATTTTTTTTATTTCAGTTCGGTATGTCAGTTGGTTTTAGTATAGTCCTTAAAACGGAAACATGCAAAGTTTGACTTCAACAAGCGAACATTTTGAGAGATAAACAAATTTCATAAGAGCAACATTTAGTCACATTTTGTGTCTAAAATAAGAAAAAAATGTCTGGTACATATAAAAAATAAATACATGGTGATGAAAATTGCTGACAATCGCGAACACGACGTCTGCCTCACTAGTAAGGCGAGGCCAAAATCCGCCTAAAACATGCGCTTTTGGCGGGTCACGACGCGATGTCGCTTGAAAATCGAGCTGCTTCCACGCCCCCTTGCAATTAGTCTTCAGCTATCCCGACCATTTTGCCGCTTATGTATCCTTACTTTTTTTTCTTAACATGAAAATTTCACAAAATTATCTGTTATTATTACATTGTTGCTAATGATTTCACATATATTTACATAAACCTTGCCCTCTTTACAACACGGCCCAGACCGGCTGCCCCCTGCCCTTCGCTTTCTTCTTCCCCCCACCACCTTTCCATACTTAGCAAAGCAAGAAAAATGGGCTTGTTTTTTTTTTTTTAAGTGTGCAGCTGCCTGACGTTGGCGACACTGCCTACCAACACTAAATATAGGGTTGGCTGTATTGTCTTGAGTCACTGTGGTGTGATATGTTTCTTGTTCTGACGTTGGGAAGGAAGGGATTGAAGACCCTCAGCAACGCATATTTCTTGGAAACTCGTTCTCAGGCCTCCATGACCTTTTACAAAAATTATTTACAACATAAATTATTGTATTACCCTAATACATACATTTACAACTCATTCCTATCGGCTACTCAAAATGCCGATTGCAAACTTAATATGAACAAGTTGAGCGGTTTTGCATAAAAGAGAATACGCATGACGCGTTACAACACCGTCCATGCGCCAGACAATGACTTCTCAGAACATTAAACGGTAATAAAACATGAGCTATCTTGTCATACTGAAGGAATCCCCCAGCCAGCTAGGTGGCTCTCAAACCAAATCAGTAAACAGAACATGTTCTTTTTGCGTGACGATGTCCCACAACTCGCATGGAAGGAAGGCTTATTGGTCTCTCGACCTTGGCCATGCGGCCAACAGTACGGGTTTACTCAAGAGGCTGCGTAAGGATACGACGAATAACCGACTATGTTGTTTTATTGAAACATTACATTTTACTTTTAGGTGCTTATTATTGGATAAAAATCTGTGCTGGGAGTTACTTACTGTTTATTATTTGGCGAGAGAGAATTGTTATCTTAAAATTTAAATTAGCTCAATTATTTCACAGTTTCACCATTTCAGGTAAAGTAATTAGTTGCGTCCCTATTAAAACATTTTCAGTTAAATCTTGACAAATTTTTAATCAGGAAGGAATGAAGAAAAATTCGTCATAATATGTTTCACAGGCTCTTAATTCTCATTCAGCAGGACCGTGTCTAAGGTGGCTGGAGGGGAGGCAAAAGGGGCATTAGCACCGGGCCTCACATTATAGGAGAGTACACTTTTTTATAAAATATATAAGTAATTTGTAATTTAAAATTAATAGGCTTTTCTAAAGTCCCCATTAAGCCACGATGGTTACTGTGAAATATAAATTTTCTAAAGTGCAGAAAGCATGTTTCATGGTGCAACAGGAACTGCACTTCCGCTGAAATCATTCATTTAGTTTTTTTTTTTGTAACAGATCAGGGGTCTTTTGCATTGAGGTATTTTTTTCTTGGTAATATTTTGGAAAAATTAACGAGTTCCGTTACAATTTACAACACGCGAAGCAGTTTACAGGATGTGTTGTAACAAGTACTCTAACAGACAACGTCATTGACAGCTAGGATTGCCGAGGTCAGAGCTATGACAATGCAGCCAACATGCTAGGAAAGCATATGGGATACAAGAGCACATTATCACTGCACCTAAAAGAGAGATGAGGCCTAAGACGTATGTTGCCTCTGGACTCATATTACATAAAACGGCCCTACCTTTACGGACAAATGCAAAACAAATTTTCAATTATCTTTTCCTTAAGCTTTCCCCACGTGAGATAAACACACTCCGTACGGGCTCAGTAGCTGTTCAAGAGTGAAAATTCTACTATTTATATTGGAACGAAATAATGTTAGTTTTGTAGAAGTTAAAAGTGACTACAGTATTTTCCTTCAGTAAACTTATCCAACATGGGTAGTATTCGAACTCAACATTTGAATTGTTACGGCCGCAAGCAAAGCGATACAGTTTACATTAAAATACTATGTCACGTGCTACACTCTTTTCAAAGTATAAAACCAACAAAGTATTTTTGTATATTTAAAAAAAAATTATGAAAATTTGATGGCTTTATATAAAAAGTTAGTGACATCTTTAGTACACTAAAAATAAAAAACAATTTCATCTCGATACAATACTTTGTTTTTTATATGTATAGGCTAAATTAGCGGCATTCCACCTTATTACGATGACAAGTTTATGGCTGTGTGAACTGTCAGTTGTGGTGAATGTCGGCGATAATAAGTGAATCTATACGAACTGATAAGATGCCATTGTAAGGTGAGTTGCGCGAGAAGAGAAGACAGTAGCATTACCCTCCACTCTTAAAGTTCTTGCGAGACTTGTTTAAAAAAATTCGCCGAGTTCTCACGTTCCACAGGAGGACGTGCTGTCACGATACAGCGATCCTAAGCTTCCATAACTCGTTGGCTGTGTCGTAAGACATGTCCCCCCCCCCCAAATAGAGAATAAAATAGCTGTTCATTAGGAGCATGGGAGACGGCTGTTTTCATGAATAACTTTTATTTCTATGTCTGTAATTGATTTCTTTTATACATAAACTGTGACTTAAATTAGCTCGTATAAATTTATTATCATATTTTTTTGTGTAACAGCTAGTCAAAGTAAAAATTTGTATATTGCAGTTTTAAGTACGGCTCTGAAACCAACTAACTTAACTGAACTTAAATAATTCACACATAATAACGATATCGTAGGCTACAAGGTCTCCTATATCAGAACAAAAAAAATTCTTTTTGTATTTAAAAAAGTTCAGAAATTTGAAATGGAAAATTAAAAAATCAAGCCCTCTTTTTAACACAAAAATTATTTATCTCATGATTTTTATATAGGAGACCTCGTAGCCTACAACACCGTTATTCAGTGTGAATTATTTCTGTTCGGCAAGTTAGCTGGTTTTAGTGCCGTACTTAAAACCGTAAAATACAAATTGTGTCTTTGTCAAGCCATTATGCAAAAACTATGATGGATAAAAAATTTCGTCACAATTAATGTCTAATAAAAGAAGAGTAAACATATCTGGTACAAATATAAAAATAAAAACAGTATGAAAGTTGCTGGCTATCGTGCCTTTAGTTACCAACTCGACGCGCTCTGTCGTGAGTCTGAATTGTTAGTGAAACATGTTTTTGTCTCGGAAAACTATTAAAAATTATATTGATAATGTGAGGATTTTAATAAGCCTGTGAGATTTCTTCCGTAAAAACCAATGTTTGTGTGTATCCATATCTTCGTAACTAACTGTGCTGGAAATACGGACTGTTATTCAGGAAAGAGTCAACAACTATTATACGGACGTCGTGGGTTAGTTAGTCCATCGCATGTCGTTAAAGAAAGGAACGTAGTAAGCATGTCTAAAAACTGAATTTTTTTGGGAGTTGGTGTTCGGTCTACCATCAGGAAACGGAGGAAGAAATACATACTGGCATCTGTAGTTTAATCCATTACCTTTCGAATCGTGCAATAGTAATAAAACTATAACCGTTTTCCAACAAGCACTTTTTGTTAACAAATAGGTCACGTGACCTGACTTTGTAAACAAAATCTGTATATGTATATGTAAAAATGTATTTTGGTATTTTGCGTTTTGCAAACTACCAAATGTTACAAATCACCACATGCAAAACCCCAAAATCGTCTCGATATTTGAATCAGCAGAAAAATAGATAACCTATAGACTTTTTGCACTATGTTAAACTTAATGAAATTATTAGTAAATAATTTTTCCAAATTCTTTGTATGACACTTGCAAACTAGGCCTACCATCGTGTTCTGCTTATAACCAATACCGTCATAAAGCACAACTTCGAAACAAAAACATTCTCCGGCTTCGACAATGGGACATCAGGTAGCAGGGAAAACTGCAAATAAATGTCGAAGTGTTCCACTGGAAGCTTATCTAAAACAAAACGCAGAACTCCAAATACTGTCTCGAAAGTGAGTTGGAACACGGCCAGTTGCGTATCTAATTTGTAATGTATTGAACTACAACAACCGCGATTGGGACTAGGGGTATGATTTCCACATGACTATCTTCTCGTTGACTGGGCTCGCACCTACTCGCCTCCTAGTCACATCGGTATTCCCAGACTTCATAAACACGAGTAGGCAACATCACGCCTACCGACTATTTGTCGTATCCTTCTGGCCCTATTGACTGGGCTGCACGGAAAACGGCTACTCACTAATAACAAGCAATTTATTTCCACGTAATGAAGTACGTATTGTCCGATTTCAAAATCACGCAAAACGAAACGTAATTCGCTTGGTACAAATTAAGTAAAAGTTTGTTGCAGTATATACATATTAATCACCCAAGAAAAAATGAAATTTTAAAAATGTACGTACACGCGTTTTTTTTTATAATATACTTTGAACCCCTTAATTATGTAACGATTACATTTTATTGATTTCGATGAATAAAAGTTAGCTATAGCGTATTTGTTTCAAATGTCTTTACGAACTTGGTATTAATTTAACTCTTATTTATGTTTAAAGTATACGGAACGTAGCGTCCAAGGTTTCTTCAGCACAGCTGCGGACGTAGTTAACGTAGTAACAGCTAGGGTCGTTGCATTTCTTCCCAGTCGCATGCTACTGTATAGCGGTTAATTGTGAAACTGTATTAAATATCAGCTAAGAGTACTAATAAAAAGTCAAACTACGTTAAGCTCCAATTTGAAAGTTATTAGTGACAGTTCGCGTTTTATAATAGAGCACCTTTAATTTGGTCTCGAAGATAACATATACAATAGGCTCGTATCAATTGTTTATATAGTTGTCACTCAAAGAAATACAGGAATGGCGGTGTTGGTGTGTGACGAGATTACCCAGCACTCAGCAGAAGCCGTTGCCCGTGTAGCCCAATCGGCAGAGCCGGGAGGATACGGTAAATAGTCGGTAGGCGTGATGACGCCTTCCCATGTTTATGAAGTCTGGGAATACCGATATGGCTAGGGAGCGAGTAGTAGGCCTATTTGTAGGATAAACTCCAAGAATGTCGGTGATACAAACTTCTGTACACGTCCATTACTTTCCCGATTGTGCCGCTGTTACTGAAACTCATTATTGACGACTGAGAACCAATAGCAGACCTACATCAAAAGACTCACTGACGCCCGCGCTGCCTTGTAAGATGTACAAATGGCCACTCACTGCAGCAACAGCCTATGAACAAGCAGCTGAAGGCAGAGTGTACACAGGACTGTGGAGTCCATCCAGTCAGTAGGTCGTTGAACCCGCGAAACTTCCGGATATCTAATAATTAGGCATGCACTTAGTCGCTACTTTATTATTGGTTCAGCGTCCTCCTGTTCGTTTCAGATACGCCACGGCCCAGTTAAGAAAGTGACGCGAATTTACGGTTGATTAGAAGTTAGCTTGTTGTATCCAGATGAAAACGCGGATTTTCCTCGTCCCTACCGATGTGGCTAGGAGGCGAGTGGACTGTAGATGAGGGTCTCTCCAGCGCGGAGATAGTCGTGTGAGAACAGCACCTCTGGAAGAGCATGGGGTCTAGAGACGACTCTTGCTCTCCTACCACTTGCCTCATGGTCTCTAAACGCAAGACGCTCTGCTGGCTCCCTCTAACACTTCAGTTAAACCCGCCAGCCGCTGTGGCTTGGAGTCACCATGGAGCTCGCCAACAGTTAGCGAAGTGAGAATCTGTGCGCGGCCGCAGTAACCACCCTGGAGCGGCGCGCCGGAATGTAAATGAGACGGCTGCAAGATGGCGTGGACAGGGTCGGGTTTCTTGATTGCACACATGTGGCCGGGGACCCTGCGAGGGTGGATATGAGGGTGGAGGATGTAGTTCCGGGCAAGTTCGCCCTTCAACTCGTGCAAGTGAGGCATAACCCCGCTACCCACTCCAGCTGAAGGTGGCCGTCTGCACACGCCTCCGAACTTCGGCCGCTACAAGATTATTTTAGAAACTGCTGAACGGACATGAATTACGTCTGCTGAGGAATATCATTCAAAGTGTTTATAACAATTTCATGTTTACCACTACTCATTAAATCATGCTCCTTAGTGGCCGAAAATGGGCGTTTTGTGGTACTTTTAGGGTTTAAAAATCATGACATAGAATCTTTTAAAATGTAAAACGGGTGTACAGCACACATTTATCTTTCATATTGCATCACACCACTGAATGTATCAAACAGGAGAGTTGTCGGTGATAAGACAGCGCGCCAGTTCAGTAACTTGCCTCTAGATGCTAGTAGTGGCGGCTCGTGGGTTGTTGCCAGGTGGGGCTGCAGATAGTCGGAACTGTACACTCTTGATGAACGCGTCGTAGACCAACGACCATGAAATATTTGCCGGCTACTAGATGTGTTGTGACCACTCAGTAGTAAGGGGCACCTGCACATCAGCGTGTCAGTGGCTGTAGAGTCAACCAGCGCACAACATTGTACAGCTCTTGGCAACTGCCGCCCTACCTGGCAATAACCACGAGACGCCACTGATGATACTAGACTGAGTCATGATGCGCATGATGTTGGCGTAGTGGCTAGAGAACTCGCCTCCCACCAAGGCGATCCAAGCTTGATTCCCAGCCGCGTCGGTCCCCAGATGTTCGCATGTGGGAATCGTGCCGGATGATGCCGCTGGTTGGTGGGTTTTCTCGGGATCTCCCGCTTTCCCCGCCCCATCCGTTCAGGCGTTGTTCCAACTCACATCATGTCACCTGTCACCTCTCACCGGTGTTAAAAACCTAGACGTCAAGTGCTGACCAAAATGTCTTCACTCACTCGAATACGAACAATGCATCCATACAAGCGGCCACAGATGTGATTTGATTTTCCAGGTACACTACACGCCTGCATCCAGAAACAGTGATTACCAGTGGCGTAACTAGGATTTGTGCAAAGCGTTAGAAACTATTTGGTACTGCATATGACATGTTCGTTTATTTATTTAAGTTTGTGATTTTAGTTTTAGAACTATTCGCGTTATGTTAATTCATTGCTGGAGGCCATTTTGCTGATTTGCATTTAGTGTGCATGTTACTGATGATACACAGAGAAAAATATTTGGTTGAATTAACCGTAAATATGTTCGTTTATGGCGAAACAACCGTGTAAACGTAGAATCAACCAATTATATTGTTACTCGGATGATTTTGTTAACTCGACAGGACGGTTTAGTCCCGTTAAACATTAATTTTGTTAGATCAACAAGGCCAATTTGTTACGCTTTTCACTGATTGTTCAGCCAACAAAAATGGTGTTGGATAAAATAAATTTTTGTTTTGCCATATACAAACTTGCGTAGGTATAGTTAACTGTAGCGAACCTTTCTCTCTGTGTGGGTTTTCAGCCTAGAGTCTGGTTTCAACCTCAGGATAAACACCTAAGGCGCAACTAGACGAGATTTAAACTGTGGTTGTTTGCCATTGCCTTCCACAGGATGGACATGAGTACACAACACACCCAGTCATAAACATACTGAGGTAATTGTACATTTTTCTCCAAGGCTGGTAAACGAACGCGGGACCTTTGGTTCGCCGGTCAGGAATTGTATCCACTAAACCAAGTGGTCGGGCATCATCATCATCAAAAGTAATCTTTGTATAAAACTCTGAGTATGTTAGATAATTTCATTACAAGTAATCTCTGTAAACATATTCAGATTTGCCACAAAAATGGTTTCAATCTGGATATTTGATACGGAACGCCGATCAAATCTTTAAAGTGAGGTATCCGTTTGCCTCCCCCGGGGAACTTTTTTTAGCGTGTAAAATGATGTCATTTAAACCGTTTTCTTATCTAAACTTCACTGGTATGAACATTAATAATTTTAGCTAATATTTATTTGAGTTTTTTATATTTGTTTGTGGGTAGGGGTTGTGGTTATCCTTAATCTCCCCGTTCCTCCCCCCCCCCCCCCCATCATTCCGGCTATGCCACTGGTGTGTTCAACGCAGAAAAAAAGTTTGGTGTAGTCAACTTATACCTGGCTATCAGTGTACACCGAAGCAAGCGTATAACAGTTTAATCGAACAAAATGTTATTTGTATTGCACATTTTGTTCTTTAAACAAGAGGATTTAGTCCAATGAAATTTAAATTTTGTAAGATCAACAAAACCAATAGTGATTGCGTTTTGTTTATTGTTCATAACAAAAGTTTTGTTGGATCAAGTGCATACCTGCTTCGACACATACAAACGTAAGCATTGTTAGTTGTACCATTATCTTTGTGCAGCGCATCAACACTAGCCAAATAAATGCTTCAAGTGAGTGAGAGTGAGATATTTTGGTCAGCGCTCAACATCGAGGTCTTAAGCGCTGGGGAGGGGTGACATGAGGTGAGTATGGAGCAGCGCCGGAATGAAAGGGCGGGGGAAACGGGAGATTCCCGAAAAAACCGTCCGACCAGTAACGTCCGGAACGATTCTCACATGCGAAAATCCGGGGACCGACCCCGCCGGGAATCGAGCCTTGGTGGGAGGCGAATGGTCTGACCTCTCGGCCACCGCGGCCCATAAATGCTTCGAACATGCTAGATTCTAAACGTCTTTGATACCTTAAATCAACCATGTTTTTTTTTTATATTTCTGGCGTTGGAATATACTTTGTTTTTCCCGTAACGGCTCAACCAGGGTAACCTATGAGTAGCGACCCCTGTTTTTCCCGTAAATAATTTTGCCCCACTTTGTTTCGTTGCCTTACGTGCACAGCTGCTTTTTGCTTCGTGGTCAGTGATTGGATATTTTAATTATTACGAATCTTGGTATTCTACCGGCAAATCACAGACGCGTGGTGTTACAGGAACGTTATTGTAATCGGCTCAGTCAAACGATAGGCATAGACACGCTGCCAATAACCATGAAGCACCATTGCAGATGTGCACGTAAGTGACTGAAACAAACAGGGGTCCCTACCTATGAGTAATGAGTGAAAGAAGAGATTTTGGTCAGGACTTACCATCGAGGTTTTTAACGCTGGTGTGGGAGGGGTGTGACGCGAGGTAAGTATGGAGCAGCGCCGGAATGAAAGGGCAGGGGAAACGGGAGATTCCCGAGAAAACCCACTGACCAGTGGCATCGTCAGGCACGATTCCTACATGCGAAGATCCGGGGACCGACTCCGCTGGGAATCGAACCCGGTTCGTCTAAGTGGGAGGCGAGAGGTCTGACTCCTCGACCATCGCGGCCCCTTAAGAGGAGTCCTCGACTGGCGCATGGACGGCGTTGCAGCGTGTCACGCGCATACATTTTTACGCTAAACCGCTTAACTTATTCATATTATGTTTACCTACGAAAAGAACACACACTTGAAACCATGCTTCTATTTTCTCGAAAATTCAGCACGCTTGTTAGAAACATGATATTCGGGCCTCTCAAAATGGCTAAAAACGGGTTTTTTAGACTGTTGTAACTACGAAAATATTACTTGAAATCGTAAAGTGCAAAACGAGAGGCATGCGTTGGTCTTTACTTCATACTATTCAAAAATAAAATATTGGGGCCATCGCTTAAAGTCCCATAGTAAAATGACTACAAGTGAAACCTTGCACGCCAGTTTGGCGCGCTGCGAACAGAGGCGATATGCTTCTCGTCAAGCGTGGGACACTGGCTCTTATCGCTACGCTGTTACCACGCGTTAAAGGTGGACATTTGACACCGCGAAGGACTCCTCTTAACCTATGAGCAAAATTTATGTAGGTCATCTCTGCTTCGTAGTTATTGGCAGCGTGTCTGAGTGAAGTGGTGTCTCTCATTTGACTGTGCCAACCACAGTAAGGTTACTGCGACACCACGTATGTTAATTGCAGGTAGGACCTCAAGACACGGGAGAGTTAAAACATCCAATCACTGACTATGAATCAGAACTGTAGATGTGCACATAAGACACTGAAACAAACTGGGGCAAAATTCTTTTCGGGAAAAGTTCATGACCCTAATCATAAGGATAGTAAACAAAAAATTATTTTAAAAAACCAATATGAAGCAGCATTTAATAAGTTATCTAGAGGAAAACGCTGCCTTATTGGTACTAGTTTCTGGCATTACACAGTACTGGCCATTGATATCCTATTTTGTAATTTGTTGAACCTGAGCAACCATGCTAGAGTTAGTACGTGATGGGGTGATCCTCGAACGATTCCTGCAATGGGTTAGTACTAAGGGGCCTCCTTAGATAGGATGTGTTGATGTGTGTGAGGCAGGAGCAGTAAGAGCATCGTTGGCCGACGTATGTAATGCATTATCGCCTCTCCGCGCAAGCCACTCAGCTGGCGTGCAGTATTTTACTATTATCCCGTTTCCTATGATACTTTAAGAGGTGACAACATTATTTTATTTCTAACTAGCATAGTTCGAAGTCTTACGCTTGTTTCTATAGTTGTGTTTTTGAATCCGGTTGTTATTTTTCCAGATACGCACTTTTGGCCATTTTGAGGGGCCCGAAAATTATGTTTTAAATAAACGTGTTGATTTTCTGAAACTATAGTGACATAGTTTGAAGTGTGTGCTCTTTTCGTAGATACACAAATGTAATGCGCTTTTAGTAGTTTCGGCAAAAAAAAAAAAAAGAATAATCACAACTCGCTGCAACACATTACAAGCGCAGGTGGGGAGGCTTGTGATTCTAAAAAAAAAAAAAAAAAATATTGGTTGTCTGTAAAGTCGGTTTACTGACGATAGTTGAACGTGACAACGTCTTAAGAAAATACTGATGGAATGGTATCATTTTTCAAAAGAAAATTTTAATTTCATTTGTTTAATAGATTTGGATGTATATAGAGAAGGAAGTAATTGGAAATCACAATGAAATTGATCAAGTTATATTTA
>PNEQ01081559.1:0-12243 GCA_003012365.1 Medauroidea extradentata | reverse complement strand
GCCTGGTCGCTGGAGGAAGGTGTGAGCGGGCTATGCTCCAATCCTACAACAGAACCTGTGCCCAGCGCAGTTCCAGCTCACCGCTATTCGTTGTTATGCAGGTTGCCTAGATGCCAGGCTCCCGCTTGCACACAGCCGATGATTGCCGAAGTGGACTTTGATTATTTCAGTGGCCCAATTTTTGTGTCCATGACTGTACCTTTCCATACCCCTTAACTTCTACTCATCGGAAGCGCGACAATGGAGGGATAGGCGGATCTTGGGTGTACATAGAATATTGGTTTCTAGCGTGCAGGTTATTTTTTTCCTTTCGCTCGTCATAACAATAGGATTATTATTATGTTTTTCATTCCATGATTAGGGACCGGGAGTTTTCACGAAAATATTCTTGAACCAGATTGTTTAAATGTGTTACGGGAACATATGCAGCTGTCCTTCATGGTTATTGGTAGAATGTATTTGTGCAGTGACGTCACTCACCTGACTGTACCTATCAGAACAAGGTTAACTGCGACACACACGCTTGTCATATGCGGATAGAATACACAGACGATGGACGTCAAAACGTCCAATCACTGACCAGGAAACAGAGCTGCAGGTTTGCACGTAAGGCACTGAAACAAAGTGGGGCAAAACTTTTCTGGAAAACTTCCTGCACGTACCCATCATCATATGACCATGAGGACCATTACATCTTGGTGATCAACAAAGTATGGACGCGTAACTAAGCAGACCTATCTTACCCCTGTACTGCAGTTATCATAAATACCCTCTGCAGTGTATACGACAACCCTATAGTGTTAACACTGACCCAGTGCTCAGTGACATGCAGCTACTGATAATAACAACACTCGTGCGTGGCAAATAGTTATGTAGTTTGACAAACAAAACTGTTTGATGCAGTTTTCAGGTTGATTGACTGGAACTGTGTGATTTCTTCACTCCGCTTTACACTTCTTAAGAGGGGGTGGTACATAATGCAACGCTAAATGTATCAAACTATAGCTGTAGGTTTCTTGAAGTTAATTTCCGAAAGTTAAACAATAGCAATCCTAGACAATAGTTTAAGCCAACGTTTTAAACAAAATTGTTTCCAGTGTTACGATCTTCTGAGGCCGTCTCTGACGCCGGAACCTCGTGCATTTAACTGTAGCGCAAGAGATTACGGGTAACGAATTAGTAATTCTGGGTAAATATTTACTCATAAAGTTGGCAAATACCATTATCTAGGATTGTCATTGAGTATTTTATTCATATTTGCTTCGAAAAAAGCGTAGAAATCAATTTATATTTTCAGCGTTTATTTAAATCTACCATGCACTCTTAACCCAAGTCACACTGGCAATGACAACCCAGCGGTGTGTACAGTCTTAAAAAGTTGGTGGATGGGATGAAAACATGAAAGTTCACTTCTGCACTAATTAATACAAATAATCTTAGTGGCCCCACCTACCACCCGCCTTATATGTGACGCAGTGTGTTCGTAGACCCATTTGTTCTACGAAATTATTTCACATGTACCCACTGTGCCAACATTCGAAACGAAAACTAACTTCGGAAAAGGTCGGAATATCATTGATGGGGCGCCATGCCTGTTACAAACACTGTTTCTAAGCCTTCCTACGTGGCTAAAACCGGCTTCGTCACACTGTCGTTCTTCAAATCATACTAAAAGGATGTGCGTGAATCTCATATATAGACGAGTACTGAACTTTGTCACATATTTTCCACCAATAAAATTATATAATCACCGCTTAGTGTCCCATAGTAAAACCGGTTCGGCGGGAACCTTGCACGCTATTCCAGAGCTTGGCTCGTTGAGGCGATGCGGCATTTAATGAGAGCTTGAAGATCGCCCTTACATCTCCATCACTTCTGAGCCTTTGACGCGCAGACAGACGGCGTCCTTAAGTATAATTATTTTACAGAAAGTAGTACTGCATTTATTTTTAAAGAATGTGAATGTTTGAAGGTAGTCCTTTTTCCACCTAGCCCCGTAGTTATGGTTTACCCTACACGTTCTCACGATTTTCCACCCCTTATAGAATATTTTGCCCCGAAGCGCAAGTATAGTCGCTTATGAAAATTGACGAGTGTAGGGTAGGTCAGCCAAAATCTCAAGTTTTCGATGTACGAAATTTCACCCCAAGTAAGTTTACCCGTGTCCGAAATCTCAACAGATGGCATCTCGGTTAACTACTGCAACTAATATTTTATTTGAACATAAACACAATACGTATAAATAATGTACTGTCGATGTATCATTCAGCAAAATATTTATCACGTAGACAATATGTAAGCTTCTTTTTTATTCCAGTCATTTTAAAACTTTGAATGACATTGCAGGGTTTATCAAGCTCTGGTATTCGACAAAACCTGGCCACGTGACTGAGATAATCTACCAGATACCGTTAAGTGAATTTTCAAAAGCGCCTTAATTGGCAATTATATAGTATATCATTGTTCTCTTGTTTACAAGGAATTCCAGTCAAAGACTATAAACAGCATTATAATGGTCATACAAAGCATGTTTAGTACAGCAATAAGGAGGTAGGTATGCGGTATTTAAATGATAAGAATCCACCGGAAAGTCTATTGTCGTGCGATAACGAAAATGCGCAAAGTTTCCTCCGATGTTCGCAGCTGAGAAGGAACTTCGAGGAAAGTCGCTCCAAACTGCTCAGGAAATAACTACCTTCATTCCGGTCGCTGGAACAATACCGTCTCCTGAGTGGTCGATCGTCCACCCACCTAATGACATGTCACAGTACAATGATACCGCGCGCTCTGCGCAGTACTTTGATAAGTACCAAGTAGCCTTGCATTGCAAGAGTCCTTGTAGGTAAACTGTTGCGAGCATTTACTGTACGTCTCGTAGCCTAGTCAATTATATACATTTAGCCAAGTTATAGTTTGAGAAGAACTATTTTAAAAGTAATATTCGTATTGAGCATACAGTTAAATAAAATTATTGCATCGGAGCTGAGTGCACGATGTAAAATCCGACCAAGTTAAAATTGGAGAACGACATTACACAATTGTTCAGAACTACCATGTCTTGCAAAATAAAATTTGATCACGAAATAATAATTACTAGTAGTTGAATGTATAAATAAAATAGTACTGAATAATTTAACGATTTTTTCATTGTATATATAAAGTCAGTGTAAATTTACACAAAAGTGAATTTTTTCTTGGTTACCTTTGCCAGGACACTGATTCCCATGATGTATCATTACATTGCAGAAAATATCAGCATATAAAAGTGTTCACTTATTGACGTATTCCCTAAACCGCTTGATACAAAAACGTAAAATATTAGTGTATATTCCCTTCAAGGCGTAGACAAACACCAAAAAATGGTATTTTAAAATTCGATCACTAAGGAGTGGTAAGGAGTGAAATGTGTTTCGATTAATTGTTGATACAGCTGAAACCCGACGGCCTACAGATGCAATATTCAGTTCAGTAGAAAACTTAAGGAAATTCCAAAATTCGACACCTAAGGGAATGAAAATATGTGAAATAAGTTTTAGATTATTCCCCGGTTATTAAAAAAAAAACTCTGCAAGGTATACATTTAATTTTCGCTTAACTACGATGATTACGTTAACTCTTCAAGAGTTACTTCAGGACTGTTCAATTTTCGTATTTTAAGGGAAGAAAAGTAAGGAATAATGTTCTATACTGATGGAACCCTATTTACTATAGCGTCGTGAGTTTCACATGAGTTAGATACGTCTACAAATGTGTATGTCAGATTTTACAGTTCCTTTTTTTTTTTTTTTTTTTTTTTTTTTTTTTTTTTTTTTTTTTTTTTTTTTTGTATATAATTCAATAGTTTAGGGGGTGAAAATACGTGAACGTGTTTTATATTATTCATTCACATCTATCGAAACATTCGATATACTGATGTGCTTTTTTGCTTCAGGAGGATGCTTATATATATTCCCAAAATGCAATTTCCAAATTAGTCCTTAATATTACGTTGTTTCTTATTTATGTACGCTAAATAATTCCCAAGCCTTTCGTATTATGGGTGCGTACCTTCCTTTAATAAGAATTTAGGCCATAAGTCCCTAAATTTCTTCGTCATAGTTTGTCGTCAGGAATGACATCGCATTAGGTATATATATATAATATTGATTAGGTTAACGAATGAGGGCTTGGTCTGGAAAGTGTTCAGTATACTCAGTTAAGTTTAACAAATCGGTAACAACAAGCATGCGAGAACAAAGTCGCATCACAATGTTAAAAATGCAGATCCATATTTTTGCTAGAGAAAGCTGAAGTGAGCTCTGCATTACTGCTAACGTTAGAGTACTGTCTGATAGATAATATTTTTTGCAGGTTATTTACGTTATCTTAATTGAAACTTTTGTTTCTACGCCTTTCAAATCCATTTTGTACGCGATAGTATGAAGGGCTTCAAGAGCGACGCCCGCTTGGAGGACCAATTGTTCAAGTTTTTGCTCGTAACGAGCCACCCGTATCACAACTTTATATGCGCGGTTGGTATGCTTCGACGTCTCTGGCGTGTACGGGTCGCTACTCGATTGGTTGTCGACGTAAGGATTGGCACTTTCGCATACGAGAAGCCGATACAACAGAATTTGTGTAGCCAGACTTTCACAACCAGCTTTGTTAAACGTTCCCTATTGATGTTTCAATACCAGAACCCAAGGAGCAAGGTTTAAACATGTAAAAATGTGCTAATTTTACGAGTGAATGTTTATGTTTAACTTATACAGTAATATAATGTATTCGTACGAGGTTGTTGCCTGATGGCTAGGGTATTGCAATTTGTATGCAGGCTTGCGACTAGGAGCTCGCAGACATCTGCTTCCTCTGAGGGTTGATATGAAGTGTAGCTGGAGCGGCATGAGAAGCGGGAGATACCCGAGAAAATACGCCAATCAGTTGCATCATCTGATATGATCCCGAAATGCAAATACGAAATGCGAAAATACTAGGACCAGCCCCACCAGGAATCGAGCTCGGATCGCCATGATGGCAGGCTAGTGCTCTAACCACCGTACCAGCCCCGACCCCATTTTTACTTACGTATTCCATACAACTTATTAAAATTACAAGCGTATTTACTTTGAGAAGTTATAATGTCAAACTTATTTGTTTTAAATTAAGTTATTTGTAATTCATATTGTGAAGCTTATATAATTGTCGTTGATTGAAGCCCATAAAATTCGGCTTTATAAAACAGGATATTATCTTATCTTTGAAAAAAAAATTCACTTAAGCATAGAAACAATAACTGGCTGACTGGCATATTATAGCATAGCCTAAACTGCCTGAATGTGCTAATGTTTACGGACGTACGTATATTTTTAGTCAGTATTATCGAGCTAGTGTCATTTACATTTTTTCAATGTCAATATTTAGAAAAGTTCTAATTTTTAAACACATTTAGTACCCTTCTTCGTTTTGACATTCATCAATACAGAAATACGCACTTATCTTAAACTGAGGAGAACACTTTTAAAATCAGGCATGTCCACTTTATACAATTTTACAGGAAAGAGAAAAAAAAATACTGTTGCATGCTGTGTTTCTGTGGGCTGGCTGGAGGCTGTGTCGAAACATTTTATGGGCTAGCTCATGACTCAGTAGCCGGACGGCTTCGTGATGAGAATCCCCCCGAACTGCGTCACAAGAACATGTTTCAAGTTCCCTTGAACCCCGCCCGACTGGCCTACGAGGTTTTAGTCACGTCAGAATCATGGTGTAATGTATATTTTTAGACCTCTGTAATTCGGTGATTCCCGAAGTTTGGTTTGAGTATAAATACCTCGGATCGACAGATTTGGGGAGTGTACGCTATTGGTATTGCTAGAAGAAGGTGCTGTGCTTGTGGAGGGAGACTGGTGAAGACATCTTGGTGACATCAGAGTCTACTGTGAGGCTGCAGGTTCATACATTCGGAGCAGTATTAGGTGAAACAAGAGGACGGCTGCTACGAGTCGACAGGCAAAAAGTGAGGTGCGCGACGGGAGTCGAACCGAAGACATCAAGAGTGAAGACAGTGGTGCACTAGGGGTGCTGCGCAGCACATGGTGAGCCATCATCACTTTGGACTGTTAAGGTTTTACGTTGTCACTATTTGAAAGCTTGTTGATTAGGTATATGACTGAATTTTTATTGTGATTTGTAGTTTTTAATTAATGGTAACCATATTTGAGCATTAATTCTCAAAGTTAACTAACGTATCTGTGACCCAGTGGTGTGTGCTGTGATTGTTGTTTTGTGTATTTTTGTAAGCTTTGTGAGCTAGTAAATCAAAGAAATTAATTAAACTCTTTTGTTTATGACTATCTGGCCGGCTGCGGCGTTGCCCGCGTGAAATTATGCACTGTAAACAGTAACTCTGGATAAAATATGTGATGAAGGCATTTAACAGCTAGCGTACTCAATAACAGTGAACTACAAATTGTCTTAGCTCAGTGTAAAGAGCGGGCGCAATATGCTCGTATGGATGTTTACGTAAGATTTATTTTAAAGCAAAAACCATTTCAATATTTCCCCTGGTATATGAGATAAGTGGGATTAATTAAATACACGTATTATTTTTTTAAGAGCTTTCAAGGACGAATGTCGAGAAATTCTAAAAATTATTTTTAGATATTTACTTAAGCATTATTTTAAAAAAAAAAGTCACCTCACTATCTGAAATTGTTTAGAAGAAATCACGGATTAATGAAAAACAAATTTTACGGCTTTTAACCCCCTTAATTTTCGAATTTTGCAAAATCGAAAATTTCGCAAATATGTATTTCTTCGGGCAATATTATGAAGTTAAAAAATTATGATAGCTCTCCCGGTAATGAGATATAAGGGATTCTTTGAAAACACATTTTACCCCTTTTCATCCCCTTAACTATCGAATTTCGAAAAATCCATTCTTAATGGGTGCCTACGGGCAAAGGGGAAGCTTCTCTCAAAATTTCATGGTTCTAGGTGCAGTGGTTTGGGCTGTGCGCGTTGATGAGTGAGTGAGTGAGTGAGTGAGTGTGTCAGCCAAGACACTTCAGTTTATATATTAAGACTAGCAGTCCCCCGCGGCTTTGCTCGCGAGTATTGTTCATTACTGATACCCTTTAGTCGAATAAAATTATTTGTACACCAGATAGGTAGTTCAGTCATCAAGTATTAGAATGACAAATCTGCTAGTTGAGTTAACTCTGTAGCAGGATAAGTAGCTATAGCTGTCCATGCGAAACAGTCTTAAGTTTGTCCCTGCCACTAACAGCGACTTCACCTGGGCCTTATTTATAGCACTGCAAAGTTGACGTTGTGGGGTTCGCGGAAACGAATTTGATGCCCCAACATTAGGATTCGTCAGATAACATATTAGCCTATGTGAGCTGGTGTTGTCGAGGGACCTAAGTGGAAAATGAATTCCAAAATCCATTATACCCCTTTTAAACGACTACATGCAAATTGCACTAATTATGTCTGCTTTGCAGTTTTTGTGTTTCAGAATTGAACGTTCGCAGGCAGCTCTTAACGGAATTCGAGCCCAGAACCTCCCGGAATGTAGACCTCAGCTACAAACAACTACGTCACCTAACGTCGAAATAATTCATGAAAACAAATTTAACTTAAAAAAGAAAATATTCATGTTCTGGGCTCATAGAGATTGCACAATACCACGTGTTTGTACGTTTTTGTAGCGTTAACTCCTGTATAATTTATTTCTCGCTGGTCGTACTTGATTTCGGATCGTCTGCCTTGAAAGTTCACAAACTTAGTTTTATTCTTAATAATCAAGTTATCTGATAAAGTAAAATTACTTACATATAATTGTTTAAATACTTAAGAAAGCATCACTCTGACACGAACAACACCTCAATATCTATACTGGTTAGATAGGTATCATGGGTTGATGGAAAACAAATTTTGCGCTTTTTCGCCCTTTTGGGTGTATGATTTCGAAAATATTTTAATTTCACATTCCATTGAAGTGCCAATCATGGCGGTAGCCTGTTCAGTCTTATCAAAACCGATCATATATATATATATATATATATATATATATATATATAAAAAGAATGACCCCTGCATAGTACTGAAACTTCGAATTTCGAAAATCTACTAACTATTTTGCAAATATTTTTGTAGTCATCGTCTTGAAACAAAAATTAAGTGTATATCTCGATGGGTTCGATATATATCGAGGATTTATCTGAAACACATCACAGGTCTTTTCACCTCCTAAGAGAGTGAATAACGAAAAACCCTTTACGTTTTAGAATACTTAACTGGTGTCTCTTGGACGTGAAGAAAACGACAATAGCCCGTTGGGTTCGTGATATATCGACGATTAATTGAAAACACATTTAATCATTTTTCACCCCTTTTCACCTCCTTAGGTGGGGAATTTCGGAAATTCGTGAATTTGCCTTTCATGTATTTGAGTACGCATCAACCTTACACAAAAATCACGTCGTTATATACAAATCAATGGAATCGATATATATCGATTGTGAATCGAAAGTACATTTTACCCTTTTTTAAAACTCTTTGGGGCCAAATTCGGATAATATATGTTAATGGTATATGGGATATTTACAAAAGCATCAATCTAAAGCAAAGAGCACTTCGATATCTCGATTGGATCGACAGATATAGAGGAATAATGGAAAACACATTTCACTTATTTTAACCCCCTTAATTAAAGAATTTCGAAACGTCTTCGAGTCCTGTCATAGATATTTGTATATGTAACCAATTGAAGTAAAAATCACGACGATAGTCAATTGTGTTTCAGTGATATAGACGATTCATAAATAACACATTTTGCCCGTTTTACTGCTTGTGGTCGAATTTTAAGAAATCCTAAAACTGATTTTTGGGTATTTACGTAAGCAACATTTAGAAGTGAATACCAACTCTCTATTCCGAAGGGTTCGATAGATATTTAAGTTAATCGGAAACACATTTAAGGTCTTTTCACGCCCTTAAACATTGAATTTCGAAAAATCCTTAAAATGGTTAATATGCATTTTTATGATTGTCATACTATAGTAACAATCACAATGATAGACCGTCGGGTTCGAGCTCTATCGCCGTTTCTTCGGAAACACATTTCACCCCTTTTCACCCCCTTAATTATCGAATTTCGAAAATTCCATTCTTAGTGGGTGCCTACGGGCCAAGGGGAAGCTTCCCTCAAAATGTTATGGTTCTTGATCCAGCGTTTTGGGCTGTGCGTTGATGAGTGAGTGAGTGAGTTAGGACACTTAATTTTATATATTAAGATTATAAGACTTCTATCCCAAAGAGTTCAGGAATTGCCCAAATGTAAATATTGCGAACTTATAACAATACGTTATAATAAGATGTTAATTTTACTGTCAAATTATGGCAATTAATATGACACATTACGTATATTGTATATGTACTAATTTATTAAAGAAAAATAATGGTCGTATCTGGATCCGAATGTAGTACATCAGGAACATGACTTGCTTTAAAATTAGTTGATTTTCAGAGGCAGCGTTTCGTTAACTCTACGCCATTAAATAGGAACCAGCTGTTGTGTTATTGTTATGAGCTCACAATTAGAGTGTAGCAGACATGTCTGGTTTTGAATGAAAACAAAAAATGTTTAGTCTGATTTTTAAAATCGATATGTATTTTTTGCTCAATATAACTTCAGTCTTGTGTGTAACTCACCAACTTTATATATAAAATAAGTTTAACTCATTTTCGGGTTTTTTGCTGTCATGTCTGGTTTTGCAAATTTGTTCCTCCTATATAGTCAAAACAATTTTTCCAACACATCAATATGCTAAAGAACACGGACTGACTGACTGACGGGCTATCGTGATGGCATTTACTTCAATTGGGCACCCAAAAAAATTTATTTTAATGTGATTTTAAGATTTTTATAAATTTGCTCCTGAAGTGTTAAAATAACGTAATATTGGTTTTCGATCAATCGCTGACGTTTATCCAAACAGGTGAGATATCAACGCGTTGTTTGCTTCATAGTAATTCTTACGTAAATGCATAAAACGTTGCACAAGATGTGTCTACTGGATAAAGTAAAATATTACTACTGAGAAATCTTAGTTTGTAAGTTACTAAGTAGACGATCCGAAATGCAAGCGTGGCCATCGATAAATAAAATATGCGGTAGCAACATTTTGCTAATGTTTTGGTACATAATGTGGCTTCATTGGCCTGTGTGTGTATATACATATATATATATATGTATATATATATATATATATATATATATATATATATATATATAATTTAATGAATACTGCACATCACGTCTCAAAAGATTACCTGATATTCTGCAAGAACACTCTAAGAAATAGTTTGTAAATTTGCCACACTTGCGTATAGGAGCGCTAAGAAAGTCGGTATTATAGAATTGTTTCCCAGACATACATGTTAGCACCCCTACACTTTTTCGTGAAACAGTCAAATGTTTACTTAAGTTACCAGACTTGTATTGTAAGAAGCATAGAAGGTAAAAGGTTGCATATTTTTAAGGCGGAAGTATGGTAAATGTCCCGTACTGCGTTTAGGCTAATTACTTCCTAAACATTTAACCCTCAGTTGTCGATAGTGTCTTCTCGGAACAAGAGAGAGATTATCGACCACTTCGCCGCTGATTGCTTCACCAATTTTTTTCCTACCTATTCGACACACATACTATTCACACTCAATTTCTGAAGCGACACATCGGCGTGCCATTTTTTCATGGATACGTGGAAACAAGGGCAGGACTTTATCTCTACAAAAAAAACTCTCTCCAGGCTTTCTGTTAAAAGAAAACTGTTCCCCCGGACCTCGCTCGGCGACAGGGGCGGGCGGCTTTTGTTACCGCGCGACTATAGTCCTATAGCGACCCTTCTTCAAACAATAAAAAAAAACTGCTAGTCTCCCCACGGCGCTACAAGCTACTCTTTCTTACAGCATAACAAAAACTAGAAAAAAACATCTCCACTTCACAGCTAACCCACACAAAATTCTTACCAACTAAATAAAAGTCCCAACTAATATAGAAAAAATTCTTCATTAAAACCAAAACTTAGATAAATAGCAATCGACAATGTCGTTATGCGACCCAAATTTTAATTCCTCTCTCGTTATACTGGGACGCGCCCCTTTCTATGATATCAGCTCTAAGCAGTTTCGAAATCTCTTTCTATACTGCCGGCCTTAGTTTTTTTGGTATTGGGTACCCTTGACACGAAAAGGGAGTGTGTTCTGTTATCTTAAACCGACTCACATATGACTTCATCTTCCCTGGTTCACGCGCGAATACTGACGTGTGCTCGATTAACCCCTCATTAAGCTCCTGGCACTGCTCCTCCGTCGGCATTCCGGGTGGTCTCTCGGACATCTGAAATTCTTTTCGTTCAGTCACCTCTTTTGAGATTTCTTCCCTGTTTGTAGAAAACGCATCGCGCCACTGGTCAGCTCGGGTGATCTCTAGTATAGGTAGTGTTCCGTTGTGCGGACAAGGGCTTCCATCCCATGTAAATTCGTGTACCTGGTCGTCAGTACGGAGTTCTAGTGTGTGCTGTCGGCAGGCGATTATCGCTTCGTACCGTTTTAGCCCTATCGTGACTTCCGTCCTGACGTCTTGTACTACTATGAAATTCATGGTCAATTGTGCTCCTCCTAGGTGTACTTCGGTGACTACCTGCTTGTGCCTACCTTTGACCTTGGCCCCGCTCATCCCAACTAGGGTAATCCCAACGGTTGGCAAAGCGACAATATACTTTTCATGCCTCTCTTTTACAAGTTTGTAGAACACATACTTGTTCATAATCGAGACCTCGGCTCCCGTTTCAATTAATGCTAGGATTGGATAATCGCATATCTTTATTTCTAGAGTCGGCGATTTTTCCGCGCTCACCCTATCTATGTTTCGTGGGTAGTCCCAGGGTTCGTCTTTTCTGTTCAGTGGCTTAGTTATTAATACCGCGAATTCATTGTAATCTTGCCCCCGTCTATCTCCATCGGTTGGGCTACGCGATAGGGTATCGGCAACAGCCTGTGTACTGTACATAGTGTGTTTTTGCATCTCCGCCTGGGCCAACTCTACGGCCGTGACCTTGCAAGTAAGATCGCTGACCTGATTTTCTACTTGCTCCACACGATTGTCTACCCCGTCACACTTCGCTCTCGTAGCCCGCGAGTCCGTAGCAAGTTCACTAAGCTGTCGTTCTTGTTGTCCTATGTTCGTATCTACCCTCTCGT
>PNEQ01081558.1:0-12241 GCA_003012365.1 Medauroidea extradentata | reverse complement strand
CGTGTCCGCTGTCAGCTCGTAGCTTCCCACATAAACCGCGTCCGCTGTCAGCTCGTAGTTAACTCTATCATCTGTGTTAGATTTCTCAGAAGCAGCATATCCGTTGGGAACAGTGTTGTCTGTAGTGTGTTGCTGCAAACTCGAATCTTAAATAATTTATTTGTGACGACTCTGATATTTACAGTCTTAATCTGTTAAGTGTTTTCCTGTATACGAAAGTAATGTTAAATAAGCTACTTGAAGCAATAAACAATAAACGTTATCCTATTTTTTCCCCTTAGAAACGTGGGGAATTACAAAACGGTCAGTTACGTGTAATATTTAACGTATTTTCTATAAATAACTTACCACAATAGGTATTCGAACATGATTTGAATTTTAAAAATCCTTTTTCTATAAAATAGTTTAGGTTTGAGTGTTCATGACGCGTTGCAAACAGCAGGCGACGTCTAATATCATTGTTAATTCATTTCAACGAGTCTGCAAATTTTTCTTCCATGTCCCCGTACTAAGAAAATTATTCACGAAGACATATCATCATAGTAATACTGTTACTGGAGAACTAACTAAGAAGTTAAGATAATAAAGTAATCACTGCTACCGTATTAGGACATAATACTGCCTAAAGAAACACAATTACGAGTTTTTCACACTTAAACGGCGTTGAGTTTGAAGAACATGATTCGTTGAGGTTTGCCTTATGTGAAGTTTTATGGATTAGGTTTATTTGCTTACGTTGTTTTTTGGTTTGAGCAAAGGGCTGGGGAGTGGGTTAAAGTGCAGTGTGAAGTACAAATGTTTTAGTATTATATCGCCAGCATAAAGGTCACATTACTCGACTGCCCTGCTGAAGAATACGCCCGGGCGAAATCACACGTTTTTTTGACGAATGGAGGATTACAGCTTGCGGGATGGAGTGCGAATGACATCACAAACACTTGGAAATTTTCTCACTATCGGCTATAATGTTTGAGCCAATTACGTGTGACATGTCGTGATTTCGCTTACACAAATACATATCTAAAAGCTTGCACGTTACGCTTAGCAGGACGCAAGTGATGTGGGAAATTTTCAATGATCTATGAATAGTTACGTTTAGAATGGAGTTAAGAGTTGTGCGTAGTTGCCCACAGTATTATATATGTGTGTGTATATATAGCCTATATATATATATATATATATATATATATATATATATATATATATCCAACAAAACACTTAAGTTTGTCAAGAATATCGCCTTCGGCACACTAGAATACGTAAGGATTTTTTGGCAGAAAAAAATTTGTCTGAATTTTGATGCCTGAAAAATGTTTAACACTTGAAAAACAATAATTGAAAAAGGACTTTGGGAATATAGGTAAATTGTTTGTAAATATACAGGCGTATTAATGATATTTTTGTATTTCCCAAAAAAAAAACACAGTTACTATTTTGTAATGCCAGAAAAAATGTCCGAAAGAAGTTAATTAAAACCAAACTTGCGCCAGACGCACCGACGTCATCACCAGCAAACTCTTTGGCGAAGGCGAAGAGTACAGCAGCAAATGCTCCCCGCGTCATTTCGCTGCACAAGGACTATGAAGCCAAGACGAAGGGGAAACGGGGCCGCCCAGCTGGTATCGTCATCGTTCCTCGCCAGGAAACTTCGCCGTGTCTCAACCATGCTTGCAACAACAAGGTAAGAAAATCTTAGTACACATATTCCCCCTCAAGCGATGCAAATGCAGGACACGGTCTTAACAGTTCTCAAAGTAGAAAATAGCAGACGAGTTTGATGAGACACACGTCTCAACAGGTAAAACAAAACATTTTAAATAAAATAAGTATTTCTATATTATTACACAAAAATTTCTAAAGATGAAATTTTATCGGTTAATTTTTATGTTTAGTTGTGTGCTGGGAATGAGTAATTTTATGACGGTTACTATTATGACAACAATACGTGTGATGCAAGTAGTTTTCTTGGAAAGTGAAGTGCAATATCATTAGAAATGGGTGACCGTAAGAATGGTTTTGTTTAGGTCCATAAAAATGTGTTTATGTGCCTGCCATCAGAAGTACTGTAGCACGTTTATTGTTCAAAATATGTGACCTTCTAGAATTTTGGTTTTATTTTCCTAGGGTGCATGCATTTTATATTCTTAAGTAGCTTTTCGCAGATGTTTGATAGGATTGTTTCAAATAAGTGAATTTATTACACACATACTTACATTTTAAACCATACTTCTTAAAATAAGTGCCAACAAACATTTCAAAGTGTTAAGTTTCGTACTGTATGCACTCTTTTCATAAACGTATAAACGCCAGTAAAGGTGGTACAATAGTAAAATTGACTCGGCGTTGCAGGTAATATGGAACGGATTTTAAAGAAAATACATTAGGTTATGTTTTGTGTGGTTCTTGCAAAATAGACTGTAAAAATGAAGTCTCGACAGCGAGTTCACTGGAGTTAAAACCAGTGGCGGAGACCTAATATAAGGAAATTTACCTTGACTTGTGACGAGTAGGGACACTTGATTTTCTGGAAAAGATTTTTGCACCAGCTCGTTTCAAAGTTTTATTGCGTGCCCGCACCGTATCATGATAAGAGACGTATTTTAGGTAGGCCCGGGGGGGGGGGGTTGGAAACACATCACCCATGGACTTAGAATTTTAAGTGTATAAAATAATTTGTTTGTATTTTGTTATTTAAATAATGCTAACTTAAGCACATAAAACTGAAGTTTTATTATTAAAGTTTCTAATTTATACATGCTTAACTAATAAAAAAGATGCAACAAGGTCGCCGTCACCGAAAAAAAAAAAATCTTGCCCCCCCTCCCATTTTTAAAGAAAAACTGGAAATGACGCCGCTGATAATTGTCAGGAATGTGTCTGGATGTTCTACCTACAAATCACACGTGTTGTTGTCAGTAACCTTATTGCGATTGGCGCACCCAAGACCTATCACAGCACGAAAACACGTTTCCAATAACCACGAAGCAGCGCTGCAGAAGTGGACGCATTGAGAAACAAGGCTGGGGCAAAAATCTTCCAGTGAAATTCAGGCGTCCATTAGTTTGCACAGTAGTGGTTTAAAAAATTACACGAAAACCGGGAATGTAGTAGTTTTGACAGTAGTTCGTCGTGGATATACACCAACCCGTTCAACTTCATCGATTCAAACGTCAAGATTCAAAATTCGCTATTTTCAATGAGCGTTTTAAGAATATATCTATACACACACATTCCCCAAACTTAGAATTAAGTTTCGCTAGATAGTATGCAGGACGTGTATGTTCGAGATGAAGTGACAACTGTTGAAATTCTGGTTACTTTTATTCTTTCATATAATTTATAGTTTCCTACCAGTTTTAAATATAAACAACAAACCGTTATTAGTGTATTTATTTAACCTCTGAAGTCACACTAAAATTCATTATTTTAGTTATTATTCTAGATAAGATGGTTTTCTAAACTGCCCACTTATCGCTAATCATAATAAGTATACTCCTAAGATTCTGAGATGTACACATTCTAAGTAGCAGTTCTTGAATGTTGCAAGAAAATTGGAAACATAATTTTCACCCGCTACTTAGCTCGATAGAAGAGTAAATATATTTAGTTCTGTTGTGTAGAATTTGAATTTTTTTACGGATTTATGTTAAGAAAATATTTTTAGGCAGCTTTTAGGCGCCAGTTCTATAATATGCGTACATAAAGTTCGTGTCAGTTGAGTGTGTTGGTATGATGTAACATTCCACTAGGAACTACATTCGTGCTCTAAAGTAATTGTAATTTCTACTTAACTGAAGAAACATCCACAGCACTTGAATAATTACAGTATAAATAACATGCAGGTGCCAGAAAGGAGTCAAATCTCATATTGTATTTAACTGAATGATTTTGATAGTGTACCACAAAATTTACTAAGCAATTCAGATTATTTACGTTTAGCAACAAGCCATAACTTTAAAGGGAGGGTTACTTGTTTCAAATTATTCAAATAACTTGTCCATTTGAATAGATGACATAATAAACTTTCCGACTAGCGTATGAGTTTGCAGGGTTAACATTGGGTAGTAGTATTCAGTTTAAGTATTATTAATCTCTTACAGGCTTAAGACCATCTTTTCATGATAATATACAGGAACCCTAGTTAGTCGCGTAATTTCTCTTTTAATAGCTGGAAAAACATGCCTTCTCAAAATAATGTCTTGGCACGTCCAGAAAAGCAGTGTATACGTTCATTTACGATCGAACATTCGTACTCTGTGTAACGAAACAAAATTACACTTTTACAGCTCCACATTTCCTTAGGCTGTTGTTGACACTAGGTATAAAAATACTTCACAATACTAAAATAAAGTGAAAATTATGCAAAATAACAGTTACTCTTCTATTAAAAATGAGTTTTTTTTTCAAGGTTAAAACATAATCTGCAGAAATAAATTACATGTGTAAGTGGACGGACATTTTTTTCTTTTGTGAATTGATAGAGTTCAATGCAGCTCTTAGAAACCTGTGAAAGAGACGCTTCACACGAAACGTTTATGTTTTACTGATCCTCTGTCGGAAGAAAATATCCTTCGTAATGATGACATTTGAGCAGTTTGGAAAAAAGATGCTGGATTTTCTGAAGAGTCGCAGTGTGACAGTAAAAAGTTAAATAATGGGTCGTCATTTCAAAGGCTGGAGCGTAAAAAGATTATCGCAGTATCTGTAATGACCGAAATACTGCTGTCTTTATGCGACAAGATCATAAAGAGTGAAGCCTGAACGTGAGCCATTGCCAATACTATTGTTCCATATTCTTGAAAATTTTAAAGAACGCATATAGCGTACGGCTTATAAATGAAATGTTATTCCGGTAACGTGTTTTGTATTGTGTACATTAAGTTGAAATAAAATACCTACAGCACTGAATAAGTGATATTACTTTATTAATAATTTAATTTAAATAAAACTATTTAAATAAAATTATTTAAATAAGCACTTATAACTATTAATTAAATTGTTGTTATTAGGTAAATAAATTAAGGTGAACTGAGAAAAAATGTTTTGTGGCATAGTTAACTCAATATTTATGTGGTAATGAACATATGTATCTATATATTTTTTGTGAACACCACAGAAACGTTTCGACACCGATCGAAAAGTGTGATCACCAAAAATAATGTTATGTTTACTGCAACATAATTTGCTAAGAATATATGCTACAAAATTTTAAATCCTGCGTTTTACAGGAAATAAATGTAGGTAAATTTGTATTGACTTCTTTCCCAGCATATTATTTTATTCCACGTTAATAGTTGGAATGAAAAAAAAAATTACTACGCAAAAGAATTAGGTTTCGTTGTGAGTAAAATATCATTGTAAAATCTGGTCATGTTAATAAAGTAAATAACATAATATACATGCATCTGTAGATTGATAGAAAACGAAGACCCTTTACTAATGGGTGTCCTTATATTCGTGTAAAACTTGTAAAGGTATTGCTGTGAACATCCTGAGATAAAATTGAAAATCAAATGACTTGAGAAAAACCGTTATAGAATGAGCTTGTAGCATTGATGATGAAATTTTCAAGCTGATAAGTAGCATACATGGTGTCAATTTTACTTTAATAACTATGCATAGTGTTTTATTCGATATTCATCGTAATCGCAGGGGTATGAATTAGGACAGTAAAGGTCCGGCTTAGTTAAGATGTACACATTAAAAAAATACAACGCAATGAGATGGAAGTAGCATTAACACATACGACAGGAACACGTGTTCTGTTAGACGACGAAATTGAAATATAAAACTTTCCCACCAACGAAAATACGTTTTATACATTAAAAACATACAAATACGTCACAAGTGAGTTGAAGTTGATCTATGGTGTAGTGACAGTATAAAATATAAGCATTAGTTTGCTTACTATACGCTAAGAAATTCCACTGCATTGAAAATAACACATTATTGATAAAATCCAATAATGAAACAGTACTGTGTTGTATTAGACGCATTTGGTACTACCCATGTGAGGAATTTTGTTTTGATAAAACAGACCTTATTTTGCCTGTTATCACACTGTTATTCACATAAATTATACAAAAATCCAAAAATTATGTAACATTAATTTTAAAAAAAGTTGGGTTGGGGTAAATGACTGGGAAATGTTAAGTCGTGTTGTGATACAAAAGTTGGAATGTTTTGTCTTACTTGAAATTTAATCGTGAAACAGACTTGTTGAAATTTTGAATTGGAGTGAAGAGAAGCAAATGATTTTGATAACTATGGATACTGGGTCAAGGTGGCTACTCTATGGTGAAGAAAAGTTGAAGGGTGGAACCGTTAATCAGAGACTCGGTACTGCTGTTCTATGGTACTGCTGAAAGCTGGTTATCAGTACTGTACCGCGACGGGAGCATACTATTTTGAGGTTAGTATGGACAGGACAAACTTTCTTCTTGATACTGTTACATACAGAAGTTCTTATTTAAGTTTTGTCGTTAGCTTGCCAAGGTTGGTATGTGCGTTGGTCTGGCGTAGGCTCGATGCTGGGTGGGATTGTATGACGCGGTGATTTGATGTATGTATATAGATAAAACACGTTTCGAACATATCCGAGACGAAACGGTAACTCTGGAATGGTTTCCAAACATTCAGGTCACGAGACCGTGGATTGCATGGCGCCTGTTAGACACAACCTGGTAATGTAGTAAACCTCATCACGTGAGAAGGCAAACCTTCCTAATTCCAGCAGGTTACCAAACACAAGTCTTAGAGGATAGAACCACGTTACTTAGAGACTGAAAGTGGCCGCTTTTATGTACATATATTAAGTGTTCAACGTCAAATAGGGCTGAAGCACTAAGAGCTACACAGCACGAGATTTACGCCTTACCCTAGCCTCTAGGCGCTAGTCACTAAACTAACGTCTAGTCTTCTAGCCCATAAGTAGCCTCACAGTCGTACTTAAGAATGGGAAGAGTTTTCCTTCCGGTGTAGGTAGTCACGTGAAAGTCAACTATGTTACTACTAAATCTTCAGTTGTGGTTTCATTTGTCGACTCTGGAGAGAGTAATGTTTGAATAATAGGAATGAAGTTTTAGTACAGAAATGAAAAATAGGGTCTCTCACAGCGAGGTTAAACATGTTGTGCGGAAAAATAGGGATGAAATACAGTCTGAAATACTACCAGCTACAAAAGAGTTGATTACATTTGCGTAAAAAAGCTATACTGGTCACACGCTGGTAAAAAAAATTAAAGTCTCAAAAATTTTCGCGGTTTCCCGAAGGTTTTAATTTAATTTTGTCGTGCGTGACTTTCTCTTGTAATTCCGGGACACCAGGCTGCAGGGTTATCTGTGATGGTAAGGAAACTTCCTTGCCGAGTGAAATACCGCTTCTTTCCTCCCCATCTTTTGTTCAAACGAGTTTTTTTATTTTATTTTAAATTGTGTACCTACACTTTGTTGTATTGTTAACTGAAATTAAATAGAGTTTTCCATGGGGAAATGCTTAAATCTGTAAGGGCGGCGAAGAAAATAATTTATCGGTAAAAATGGACGTTAGCATTTGAAAGGGAAGCCATATTTGAAAATCTAAATGTATTGTGTTAGTTAACATTTGGTTTTCACAGAAAGTTTGAGTGACGTTATTATCTTTTTTCAGCATTTTATGTGCCGCGGAAATGAGTAAACGTATATACATAGTATTAACTTATAAAAATGTGTAGAATTATTTTCTGTTAGGAAATATTATAACTTTGTATCGGCCGAGATGAGCAAGGAAAACTGGATATTAATTTTTGTATAGTAATCTTAATGTAAATGTAGGCCTCCCGGTCAAGTATATGACACATGCAGTTTTCAGAAATTTAATGAATTAAATATAATAGACGTAAACACTGTCTCAGTTCTTCTCGTATTAGATTAACAGAACTTGCGTAGTAATTTTGAGCATGTCACCTAATAAATCTACAGTAGTTGATGTAAAGATATTAAGCACTTTACGGACAATTCGTTTGAATAATATAGTTTATTTTTTAGTGGTGAAAAATCATTTTTATGCGGTATTAGAATGCATGGAATATAATTTGTATGCCTTTGTATAATTTATAGGTGAGTATGTATTAATATAAAAGTTGTAAATACAATTTTGTGAACTCCTTAAGCGCTGCTTTAAGAAAATGTCAACCGTTGTTGTTACGTACTTGATTAGGAATTGGTGTCAATTTGACATAACTTTAAGGTAGTAGAAGGATCGGTACAAAATTTGACAAGATTTTAAGTGATGTATGAAAAATATATTTGGCAACTTAAGTAGCTACAACGTAACACCGATTATCAGTCAGTGTTGGGTCAGTGATTGTAACGGATGATATGTATATTTAACATACACACTTTTAAAACAACGCAGTCAATAAGCACAATTGGTATGGAAAGGTCTTTCATTAATGAGTGAGAGTATATAACTATAGCTAACATACAACACATAGTTACAATTATGTAGATGGTTGTCAGTAATGGCAAACAACGTTTTATCATACGTTTTTTAACATGTTATCTAGATTTAAATGTGGCTCGTTGGTTTAAAACTATTCTCAGACTAAAATTACTTTGACAAGTGTGTCAAACTTAAATGTGCATATAGAATTTCTAGCCGAGCAGCAGTACCAGATGTTTAAAAAAGTATGTTAACAAACATTGCTATAGGATTCCTTGTAAAATAGGAGGTAATATTATATCGTACAAGTTTTTGATTGTATTTGAAGAGATAAATTTGCGATGAATAATTCAATTCGAAATCCAATGCATGTTAAGATAACCAAGATAAAATTAAAAAATGCATTTTGGGGTGTAGTTTAATAACAAGATCTGAAATCCGTGGAAAAAAAAGTTTTCGAATGCTTTTCATCGTCGTTACATTATGCGGTTGGGCAAGTCATCCTTTTAGCAAAGAATTTTTTGCAGTTGCGTTTTTGGTTATTAAATGACACAGTTTGTAGCAGGAGGAACCAATCAACAAAACAAGTCCCAGTGTTAAAACACTTTCAATTGAACCGTTGCAGTGATTGTGGAAAATACGCGGAAACTGCGCAGCCTTACAGGTAGACAACACGCGATGCATAGATATGAGTGAACGTTACATTAGTTAGTGAATTGATAGAGAACTTTGTAATATAAACGTACAAAGCGTTATTTGGTAGTAATGCGTTTGTGATCATTGAGCGATGCCTCGTGTATTTTAACTCGCGTGCCAGTAAATGTCGCGTTAGAAAGCCGTGCCACAAGGTTCATACAACTGTTAGGAACTGGAAAATTTCGTGAATTAAATTACCTGTCGGCTAGAATCCATTGTATTATGTATACGCAAGTCCCGTTTATTCGTTCATTGTTTGCTGTTTCACTGAGTAGCAGCTAGTTGACAATTAATCGGGGCTTGAACACGCATCGTACAATGGATTCTAGCCTGCAGTTCATTGAATTCACGAAATTTTCAAGTCTCTAACTATCATGTACTCCGCTGAGCATGATGGGGAACAACCGACTTACGGATCTGTATAGCAAAATTTATCCCGTAGTAGGCCATGAAATTAGTTCAAGCCCTCCGTGAGTAGCTTATAGCTCGGTGATACGGTATTACATCCTTGAAAGCAGCACTATGAAAATGTAGGTATGAATTGAAAAGGAACGGGCATGTTGAAAACACCAGTACAAAGACAAATAGATACGTTAAAACTCAAAACACGATCGTACTTTCGCGAAGAGACGACTCTGTTTGCAGAGAGGTGGGTTGCCGCATGACCGGTAGGCAAGAACTCTGGTTAGTGAGGTGAACTAGTTTGTCAGAATTCCATGGAAAACGAGGGCCCCGCCAGAAATGTGCGCATACCTTATTCACGGCACACAAATAAGACGGTGACTGGGACGAAGCCGTGATTATGACTAGATATACACTTGCGGAACTCACCGACGTGGTCTTCATTTATGGCGAAGCAAAGTGCAATGTCAGGTTAGCTGCACGACTGTACCGCGCAAGATTTCCATGCACGGAACCCAGCGCATACAATGTCTGCAAGAATCGTCCAGCGCCGTCGAATTTCGGGAAGTCTCCTACCAAAGTTCGATAACTGTTGCGTGCAGTTGACGAGATGCACATCTTGCTTTGAAGAAAACGTTGTGAACATTGTTCAGAATCGACCATTCACCACCCAGGCACCTTTATACTTATTTGTAACAATTTTAAGTTTTCGGCTAATACACGACCGATAAAAATAGAAAAATATTTATGTACTGTACCGTCGTTGTGAGGAATAACAGTAAAATATTGCACTATTTCAATGCATTACATCATACACAGTGCATAAAATGTAATTTCACTGAAGTTCCATAAAATACAGTTTGATGTGATAAATTATGCCGGACGAACAGTACAGAAGAACAGCGTCACCCATTACCAGACCGACGTTGGTGTATAATTTGGAGGGTTTCTGGGTCTGAAGAACGAGTTTGTCTGATACCAAATTGCTTGTCACGGAGTTTTGTACAGTGTTGTTGGTGAATGCTGTGGTTGTTCCTTCACACAGATTATGGGCAGTTTCACTTGCAAACATGTCGTTAAAATTGTGTGTAATTTTTAAGACTATTTTCACGGCCTTAAGAGTGCGTTGTAGATAAATAAACGCTGGAAACATCAATTGATTCCTACGTTTTTTTCTAAGCCAATATGGATAAAATACTCGAAAGACAATCCTATATTCGGTATTTGCCAACTTTGAGTAAATATTTATCCAGAATTACTAATTCGTTACGCGTGATCTCTTGCACCGCAGTTACATGTACGAGGTTCCGGCGTCAGAGATAGTACCTCAGAAGTTCGTAACACTGGAAACAATGTTGTTTAAAACGTTGGTTGAAACTATTGTCTAGGGTTGCTTTTGTTTAACTTTCGCAAATTGTCTTAAATAAATCTACAGTTTTCGATTCATGCTTTTAGCGTTGAATAATGTACCACGCCCTCTTAAATTGTAGACATAAAACAAAGGTTAGATTTTGAGGGTAGTATAAATCAATATACTCCCTTTAGAAGCAAACTGAAAACACATTTTTGACTTTAAAGTTATTCCCACACAAAATAAACACTCAGTCATGACTCAAAACGTATGTGTTATGTACATCGTACGTGAATGGGAAAAGTTGGTACGATTTTCAGTGGAGTTTAGATACTCGTAAAGTATTTAATTGGCACAAGATGAATGAAAACTTATTACCTAAGTTATCGTAGGCGAGTAGTTAATAACAATAAATATACATATATAGTTCGTGCATCTGACGTAAATATATGTTAGGATGAACAACTCTTTGCACCGGCTAATAAGTGTATTGGTTTTTCAGTTTCAGCGTTAGATTATGAATCAATTAAGGTAGACCATTTGAAAAAAGAAAAAAAGGAGGAGGGGTGACAAGTTGTATACCTGTTATTCACATGGTGACATTGTTTCAGGCAGGCTTGTTGAGGAATAATCTTAGTTGTACTATACATAATTGAGAGCTAGATTTGTTCCGCAGCTACACGAAGCGTGCGAGTGCAGCAAGTTCATGAAGCCATGAAGCGACGACGGAATACTCACCTGAGCTGTGAGTATGTGTAACCATTTGCTATAAACACACTCATCTACAAAAAATTTGCTCCGACAAAGGACTATGTTTTCTTGTTCACAATATAGTGAGCACTTTTGAAGTCCTGGTTAATTTGTTTTATTTTGACCTGACTTTTTTGGTTCCGCCAGTTGTTACTATAAACATTGGAATGTAAGTAGGCTAATAAACTATATAGGTAGCGTGTTCATGTATTGAGCCACAATGAAATCGATTTTCCTATTCTTGAGACGAAGACTTTCCAAAGTGCTCACTTTTTAGTGAGTAGTTTATTATAGAAGGTGACTATGTTGTGAAGGAAATTTCATTTGGTGTCGAAATAATGATTTTACTGTGCATGTTTTAAACAGTAGTATATTTGTTGCCAGTGACATTATATTGGGTAACAGAGAAGTTTGGATGCGTGTATGATTTGTTTTTTAAGGGCGTTGCCTACTACGGAGTCCTGACGCGAAAAAGAATGGTGATATACATGATGAATTTTGTTCAGTGTGGCTTAGTACCTGTCGAACTTCGTATATGTAACTACTGACTTTTTATCTGTACGGATATATATATATATATATATATATATATATATATATATATATATATATATATATATA
>PNEQ01081557.1:0-12241 GCA_003012365.1 Medauroidea extradentata | reverse complement strand
GGGTGCAGATGTATACAACTCACCTTTATCGTCAAAATTACAGTTATGTCTCGTAGAGGTGAGTTTCGGCGAAAAGACAGAACGCCAGTTAGTTACTTGCGCCTAGAGGCTAGGGTAATGAGTGATGTGCATGCTTTCTCGAACTTACAGCTTCCGCATTTGTAGATCTCGAACGCGCAAAAGACGTCCACGTAGATACTAATTTATAAAAAAAAATAACTTACTTTTTTTACTTTGTACAAGAGAGTGTACTTTTATTTTTAATACTTATATTTCGAAAGATATGTTACATAATTTTCAATCTATATTACTTTATTTATGATTTATTCAAGTTTAAACAATTTGAAATGCAATACATTACGTTTTAAAAGTAAAAAATAAACGTATTTTTGTTAAATAGCTGTTGAAAGTCACTGCTACTTATTCTATAAAAAAGCACTGCCCAGTGCCGCTTTCATTTTATTATAACCGCACACGGGACGGCAAATAATAATCCATGACTTATCCGATACCTTCAGAACATTTAGGAATACGGTTACGAGATAGGACTCGACCATCTCTTTTCTGTATCCGGAGATGGTCACGTCCGAACAGGTTCACCGTACATAAACGCTTGCCTGCCAAAAATCGTATTTAACAAAACGAGAGTCAACAAACACAAGAAAATGGTACTTAAAATAAAACTTTACGATGGCGAGAATGTTAAGTGATAAGCTACAAGCTTTTCAAAACCTTAAAACTATTAAAAAATAAGAAAATTAATAATTTGAAGACAGTTTGCTAAATAAAGGCTTTAGTACAAAATTTTTGCACTATAATGATATCAGAGCAGTTAGCTCAGGCGGCAAGGCGCTTGATCGGCAAGCGAATAATTCGGGTTCGAAACCCGGCTAACCCGAAATTTTTAAATTTTTTTTATATTACACAAAATATTATTAGTAGTAATGCTATCACTTTAATTTTAGGAAATATCGTTTATACACGTTAAAATAACACGATATCCGACCGTTACGATGTTATAATCAACTATTGGTAAAGAGTATAAACTAATTGGTTTTCGCTGTAAATAACATACAAAACTTATATAAAATTATTATTTTGAATGTTTTACGTTCTGTGAGAAATATTTTTACTTTTTTTTGCTAACATTAAAATAAGAAATATTGTGTCTAGAACGATAAAAATTTGTCGTCACGTTCAGATGTACATATTATCTTATTTTGTTTTTTGTTAGATATTAAAATGACACAATTAAACAATTAATTTTCCGGGATAATTTTAACGCTCATAACAACACTTTATACTCAATTAAAATTTACTAATGCATCTTCGCTTTTCATTTTGATGCATATAAAATAACAATAACGCAGTGTAAACATTATTAATACTTATAGGCATTCTAATTTGTCCACATTGCCCTAATCATACAAAAAAATCGTAATTAGTAAACATTTTGCATCACAAAAAAAAACATGTTTCATTAGAAACCACTAAACATCGGCGATATATTTACTATCAACATATTGTAAAATAAAAGCACATTTCAGACGTTGACAGTTGACAGGCAACATATTTTAAAACAGCTCGCGCGCTGTATCAGTGTTATTCTGAAGCCTTCGAAAATTGTCAAAAACACCTTTTTATTTCATATATTTCAAAAACAAAAGGTAAGGTAAGTGAGCTTTACGTATCGTCGACACCCAGGTTATTAGAGAATGTTTCAAAATGAAATTACTGGATACAAACAAAGTTTCGACTGAAGCATTAATTTCACTTTGCTAGAGAAATGTGTTCAATGAAATGATAGAACCATTGCTTGAATTATGATTAAGTAATAGCCTGTGACAAAAGGAAAAAAAAAACTTGTCGGTTTAGTGCGTTAGAAGCGATGAGACCTAATTTATGTGCCTCTGTTACCGTGACAATACCTTAGTTTTTAGTATTTAGTTGCGGCGTAATAATATATTATATTTTAAGAGTGATTGCGAATTATGTTTTGAATATAATTCCACGTGCCCGAATAATATGCTAACATAACATTTCAGGTCATAATCAGCATACAAATATGAACGGAAACACTGCGATCGCGTGGCTAACTGTACCTACCGTTTTAATTTTTAACAAGAAGTAGTTATTGAATATTTTAATTGTGACCGTTATAATCCGTAATTTTTATCTCTCTGCTACTGTAATTATTTTGTAAACAAATTCAAATGCTAAATAATACGTTTATAAAGTACAAAGTTTAACGTGTTCTTGTTATAGCCGTGGTAAATCGTCAGCGCTCATCATGCCTTCATTTGTTTCTAGTCTGGCGCGGGGCGGCGAATAATAAGCCGTGACTTAACCTGACACCATCTTGGGACACGGAGCAAACACGTCTAGGAATACGCTCAGCGAGTAAGGTCTCTGTCGTTGCTTTTCTGGCGCCTGAGATGGTAGTGCTTATGTAGACCCTAACTTTTTATTTAGGAATACCGGCCTTAGTAGTGTTGCTAGGGCTGTTGGCGTTGCAAAAAACGAGGCGAAAAAAATGGATGCGGGCTGTATTTGAAGCCATATGCAGTAGGAAGAAGCAGTAAGTAGTTAAAAAAAAGCAGGCGACGAAAGAGGATATCTTAAAAACATTACCGAAACGTCTGCTTACAAACATCGACATAAAAAAATTCGCGCGCAAATTAAGAATTCCAAATTTAAGAGGCGTTTACGTGCGTGATTCTCTGCCTAGTAAAGAGTGGCACAATGAGCAAGCTGTCATTATTCTAGACAACAAGCAACGGAACTGGAACGCACTGGGTAGCATATAAAAAGTCGGGAAACAGTGTTCAGTTTTACGGTAGTTTTGGCAATTTGCGTCCATTTCCGGAATTTAAACATTACATACGCGACACTGCATTAACTTACAACTACTTGCCGTGACAGTGGCCCAGCGAATACTTGTGCGGGTACCTATGTCTGAGACTTCTTTCGAGTTGATATAAAAGTGTGTGTAATTGATTGCAAGACATCAGAAATGTCTATAACTTTTATTCTGTCAGGTAATAGTTCCGAGCTGCGCTCGGAGCATTTTCCCACGCTGAAGCTTGACGGGGCGTGGTCAGTAGCGCTGACGGATTTCCAAACGTACAATTGCATCCCGAACGTGGATCGTAGGAATGTGACATTCCATAATGTGTTAGTCTCCGGCACGGCACAGCCGGAAGAATTAACTTTACCCGTGGGCGCTTACGAAATCGATGACATTCTGCGTTTCTCAACCGTGCCTTACTGCCCGACATCACTCTTATACTACATGGAAATCCCGATACTTTAAGATGTGAAATTATTTGCAGTGCGCACATTGATTTCCAAAAACAAGATACGCTAGCCACATTGCTTGGTTACGAAAACAAAATTTATAAGGCGGGCAAATTGCACAAATCCAAACTTCCTGTTTCTATATTACCAATAAAAGTAATACAAATAACATATAATTTGGTTTACGAGTCCTTTCTTAACGGCAAACCTATTCAGACACTGCATGAATTTTCGCCAAATATACCTCCAGGATATAAGTTGGTAGAAGTACCTTAAATACTTATTTTGTGCTCCGGTCACTGCAAAGAACGTGCAGGAAATTACTGTTCGCTTCGTAGATCAAGAAGATCGGCTTATTAATTTTCACGATGAAGAAATTACACTGCGATTACATTTGAAAAAAGATGGAGTTGAATTTTAAGAATAATATAGTTGTGTGCCATATACCTGGGGGCCATTGATCAGCGGCTGTTTCGTAAAACTTTGTGGACTGGCCCCTTACTCACAGGCTGGGTGGCTAAGTGATGGAAGTCACGCCGAAGGTACATCATAGATACATGTACCAACTACGTCTTAACCCTACGAGGGCGGCCTACGTGACTCAAGTCATGTTCGAAACATGTTGTAAAATCTATTTTAAGACCCCTGAAATGCGCGGAGTCCCCAACTGTTTTGACGAGTCTATAAGCGCCAAATCAACAACTTTGGGAGAGTTTGCTATTGGTCGTGCTAGAGGAAAGTGCTATGCTAGTGGAGAGAGACTGGTGAAGACATCTTGGTGACGTCAGAGTTAACTGAGAGGTAGCAGGCGGCTACCTTCGGAGCAGTGTTGGGCGAAACAAGAGGACTTCTGCGGCGGGCTGACGAGCGAAGGTGAGGTACGCGTCGGGAGTCGAACCGAAGACCTTAAGAGTGAAGAAAGCGGTGCACTTGGGGTGTTGCGCAGCACACGGCGATTCATCACCACGGCGGACTATTAAGGTTGTACACTGTCACTATTTGAGAGACTGTTGATTGGATATATGACTGAATTTTTATTGTGATTTGTAGATGTTAATTGATTTGTTTTAAGTATTCTTTTGCTTTAATTGTCAAAGTTAATTAACGTGTCTGTGACAAAGGAGTAATTGTGTGCATAACTAATTGTGTTGTGAGAGTTATAGTTGATTACTCTTTTGTGTATTTCGTAGCTTTGTGAGCTATTAAAACCAGTTCTTAATTTAACTTTTTTATTTCTAATCATAAAACCTCTATCCCAAAAGGACTCATGGGAATGACCCACATATTAAGTTTTTTTTTTCTCAAACTTGTAACGATATAAAACCAGGTCGGGCTAAGAAATCACAGTTCAGTTCATTACGTGCAGGCGGCGCGTTTACACGTCAGAACGTACGTTATCTGTAATAACTTGGATTTACCATGAGAAAAAATGGAACTGGAAATATTTAACGTCGATCAGGCGGTAGGTTATGAAGATACAATTACTAAAACAGAATTGCATTCCTACATTTCATATTTGCCGGTGCCCTACCCTCTGTTGTCAAAGGTTCGAATTCTCGTTCAAAATTCAGATATTTATACAGCCCCCTGCAATTCATATCTTAGATTTCGCGGCACAATAACCAAAGCAAATGGTGGGGCGCCTCAAACTGCAAAAATAATGAAAAACGGTATGCTAAACTTGATTCAGCATATTTCATATGAATTGAATGGAGTCGAACTGAATTCGACCCGAGATCTCGGTATCACAGCCGCTATTAAAAATTATCTCTCTTTAACGCAAAATAAACGGCCTGCAGCGAAAATGTCCGGCTGGAGTATTGAAGATAACTACACGCTTCCTGTTTACGATGGCGGCAAATTTTAAATTTCTGTGCCTTCAACAATGCTGCTCGGTTGTAGGGCTGCAGCAACGTATTCTAGGGCAGATAAATTAAAGGCTCACGTTAAGAAATGTACAGGACCCGCACCGCCCCCCGCCAAGAAGGCTCGCGTAAACCCGCCCTCCGCCCACCAGGTACAGCGGCAAGTAGCAAGGCCGCGCATTACAGAAGAGCTAGGAGCCGCGAGTGTCCATGGTTTTGTATTAGCAGAGGCAGAGTTCAAAGCCAATTTTTAACTTACATCGCTGAAAACATGAGCGACGTCGCCACAGATATTTGCTTGCTGCTACCTTGGCGATATTAAACAAAACCTTATAAACCAACTAAAGGAAGAAGTAGCTGAAAAGAGGCCAATTAAATTCAATATGTTTTAGAATGTTTTTATGGCAAACCTGAACCTCATGATCAGGAACTCGACAACAGGGCATTAAAAAAAAAAAAAAAAATACCGCTCTACAATGAAGGCGACATTGGGGAAGCTGTGATGGACAGCATAGAGAAAATATGTTAGAAAGAGCACGAATACATGTCTCGGGACTCTGGTTGGACGCTACAAGCAGAACAACGCCTACAGCTGCGTATCAACAAGCTAGTGCGAACCAGAGCTTCCAGCTATATAGAGCTTCCCTCAGATATTAAGTCCAAACTAACTGTAATAAATCCGAAGAACGAGAACATGTGTTTTAAATGGGCGATATTGGCACGGTATGTTAGCGGGAATGGTGTGCAGTGCGTAAATAAGAGGTACACAGAATTAGAAGATAAATTTAATTTTAAAGGCATTGATTTTCCCACACCGCTGCACCAAATAAAAATCTTTGAGAAGCAAAATCCGAGAGTTTCAGTAAATATATTTATTTTAAATGGCGAAAATCAAATTACCTAGACATGTAACTAACGAGGAACAGGAAACGCACTTTGATTTACTGCTGCTAACAACCTAGGAGAAAAACAGCCATTATTGTTATATTAACATTTCTCAGCACTCATAAGACAGCAGATAACAGGCCATCACGGAAATATTCACATATGCGAGAGGTGTTTTGAAACGTATCAAGATATACCTAGAATGACAGGCAACAGTGGCGCTGAAATACGATGTATTGAAAGCCGCACGACCCTGCAAGAGTCGAGATGTCGCAACACGTGAAGAACGGAAAACGCACAGTGTTTAATTTAAAAATTCCACAATGGCGATAAGACGCCAATCGTAATTTACGCCGAATTTGAGGCCATGCTCGTGCCGATTCACACCTGTCAGCCTGACCCAGCAACATAATATACTTATGCTTACCAGAAACACGAAGCCTACAGCTACTGCATACATATAGAAATAGATGATGAACCGATACCATCCACCAAAACTGCTAGCCTGCCAAGAAACCTCATTATGTATACCGGACAAAATGTAGAAGAAACATTTATTGAAGACATAAATAAACATAGGAAACCAAGTAAAGGAAATTTATGAGACAAGCGAACCAATGCAGCCCATTGATATCCTTCAATTACTATACCTCCTCATGGCTGACACATGCCGCTACTGTGAAGAAGAGTTTTCCGACAAAAATGGGAAAGAAATGGATCACGATCACTTCACAGGAGAAAACAAGTGTCCGACATGTAATAATTGCAACAAGCTGCGAAGGAGGCCACGAAAACCGTCAATGCTGTTCCACAATTTAATTTACGACGAAAACTTTATCATTAAATAATTAGGCTACGACGAAAAGGAAATATTCATTATCACGTATACAGAGGAAAAATTAATTACATTCTCAAAGTCACTGGGGGAGAAATTTTCCACTCAGTTTATCGACACATTCCGCTTCATGTCTGCAAGCCTCGCCACGCTAGCAAACAACCTGCAACGAAGTTAATTTAAAAACACAAGCAATACATTTAATAATGACGAAATGTATCTAGTGACCAGGAAAGGAGTCTTCCCGTACGACTACGTGGACAGACTGAAGAAACTGGAAAAACGACAGCAGCCCCCCAGCGACAGGTTTTACAACAAACTAACTGACACAGACATTACTAAAGAAGTCTATGAACATGCCAAGAATGTATGGAAAAATTTAATTTAAAAACGCATCAAGATTATGCCAATATTTATTTGAAAACATATGTACTTTTAATAGAAGATGTCTTTGAAAATTTTAGAAAATTAAGTATTACTGCTAATGGCCTCGACTGTGTCCGTTATGTAAGTGCTCCAGGATTCGCGTTTGATGCTATATTGAAAAAAAAAAGTACAATTATAGCTTCTCACAGATTACGATAAGTATTAAAACATTGAACAGGACATAAGAGGGGGCGTGGCTCAATATACAAAGCGTTATAGTTAGGCGAACAACAAGTACCTGCCAGCTACGTACGATGACAGCCAGCCTCCCAACTACCTCCAGTATGTAGACAGCCCCCCCACATACCTCCAGTATGTAGTCAGTCCCCCACCTACCTCCAGTATGTAGCCAGCCCCCACACACCTCCAGTATGTAGACAGCCACACACCAACAACCAGAATGTAGACAGCCCCACATACCTCCAGTATGTAGCCAGTCCCCCACCTACCTCCAGTATGTAGCAGTCCCCAACCAACCTCCAGTATGTAAACAGCCCCCCACCTACCTCCAGTATGTAGCCAGTCCCCTAATTACCTCTAGTATGTAGCCAGTCCCTAACTTAACTCCAGTATGTAGACAGCCCCCCACCTTCCTCCAGTATGTAGCAGCCCCCTACCTACCTCCAGAATGTAGCATGCACCCCACCTACCTTCAGTATGTAGCAGCTCCCCACCTACCTCCAGTATGTAAACAGCCCCCCAACTACCTCCAGTATGTAGCCAGTCCCCCACTTACCACCAGTATGTAGACAGTCCCTAACCTAACTCCAGTATGTAGACAGCCCCCCACCTATCTCCAGTATGTAGACAGCCACCTACCTACCTCCAGTATGTAGACAGCCTCCTACCTACCTCCAGAATGTAGACAGTCTCCTACCTACCTCCAGTATGTAGCCAACCCCACCTACCAAAAGAATGAAGACAGCCCCCCACATACAACCAGTAGGTAGCTAGCCACCCACCTACCTACAGTATGTAGACAGACCCCCACCTACCTCCAGTATGAACACAGCCACCCACCTACCTCCAGTATGTAAACAGCCCCCCTGACTACCTCCAGTAAGTAGCCAGTCCCCCACTTACCTCCAGTATGTAGCCAGTCTCCTACCTAACCTCCAGTATGCAGCCAACCCCCACCTACCACCAGTATGTAGACAGCCCCCCACATACATCCAGTCGGTAGATAGCCACCCACCAACCTCCAGTATGTAGATAGCCACCCACCTACCTCCAGTTGGAACACAGCCACCCACCTACCTACAATATGTATCCAGCCCCTCACCAATCTCAAGTATGTAGCCAGTCTCCTACCTACCTCCAGTATGTAGTCAACCCCCACCTACCACCAGTATGTAGACAGCCCCCCACATACATCCAGTAGGTAGCTAGCCTGCCACCTACCTCCAGAATGTAGACAGCCATACACCTACCTTCAGTATTTAGACAGGCAACCACCTACTACCAGTATGTAGACAGCCCCCCAACTACCTCCAGTATGTAGACAGCCACACACCTACCTCAAGTATGTAGATAGCCACCCACCTACCTCCAGTATGTAAACAGGCACCCACCTACCTTTAGAATGTAGACAGACACCCACCTACCTTCAGTATGTACAGCCACCCAACTATCTCTAGTATGTAGACAGCCACCCACCTACTTCCTGCACATAGACAGCCACCCACCTACTTCCAGTACGTAGACAGCCTCCCACCTACCTTCAGTATGTAGACAGCCCTCTACCTACCTCCAGTATGTAGCATGGCCCCCATCAAACTCTAGTATGTAGACAGCCACAAACCTACCACCAGTATGTAGCCAACCCCCACCTACCTTCAGTATGTAGACCACACCCACCTACCCCAGTATGTAGCAAGTCCCCACCCTCATCCAGTATATTGATAGCCAACCACCTACCTCCGGTATGTAGACAGCCTCCTCTTACCACCAGTAAGTAAACAGCCACCCACCTACCTTCAGTAGGTACTTAGCCACAACCTACCTCCAGTATGTAGACAGCCTCCCACCTACCTCCATAATGTATTCAGCCCCCCACCTACATCCAATATGTAGCCAGCCCCCTACCTACCACCAGTATGTAGCCAGCCCCACCTACCTCCAATATGTAGACAGCCACCCACCTGCCTCTAGTATGTAGATAGCCACACACCTACATTCAGTATGTAGACAGCCACCCACCTACCTCCAGTATATAGACAGCCCGCCTCTTAACACTAGCATGTAGACAGCCACCCACCTACCTCCAGTATGTAGACAGCCACCCACCTACCTCCAGTATGTAGTAGGCCCCTCACCTACCTAGAGTATGTATACACCCCCCAACCTACCTCTAATATGTTGCCAGCCCCACACCTACTGCCAGAATGTAGCAGCCCCCCCACCTACCTCCAGTATGTTTACAGCCCCCCACATACCTCCAGTATGTAACCAGCTACCTTATTACCTGCAATATGTAGATAGCAACCCACCTACCTCCAGTATGTAGACAGCGTCCCTCTTACCACCAGTATGTAGACAGCCACCCACCTACATCCAGTATGTAGACAGCCACCCACCTACCTCCAGTATATAGACAGCCCCCCTCATACCCCTAGTACGTAGACAGCAACACACCTACTTCAGTATGTAGACAGCCAACCACCTACCTCCAGTATTTAGACAGCCCCCCTCTTACCCCTAGTATGTAGAAAGCCACCCTCGTACCTCCAGTATGTAGAACACCCACTTATTACCATTAGTATGTAGACAGCCACCCACCTACCTCCAATATATAGACAGCCTCCAACCTATCTCCAGTTAGTAGACAGCCCCCCACCTACCTCCAGTATTAAGCAGCACCATACATCCCTCCAGTATGTAGCAGCCCCCTACCTACCTCCAGTATGTAGCAGTACCCCACCTACTTTAAATATGTAGCAGCCCCTCACCAACCACCAGTATGTAGCCAGTCCCCCACATACCTCCAGTATGTAGCTATTCCCCCACATACCTCCTGTATGTAGCCAGCCACCTACCTACCTCCAGTATGTAGACAGCCACACACTAACCTTCAGTATATTGACAGCCACCCTGCTATATACAGAATGTAGACAGCCCCCCTCTTACCACCAGGATGCAGACAGCAACCCACCTACTTCCAGTATGTAGACAGCCCCCCTCTTAGCACCAGTATGTAGACAGCCACCCACCTACCTCCAGTATGTACAGAGCCACCCACCTACATCCAGTAAATAGCAGCCCCCACCTACCTCCAGGATGTAGACAGTTCCCCACCTACCTCCAGTATGTACCAGCCCCCAAACGATCTTCAGTATTTAGACAGCTACCCACCTACTTCACAGTATGTAGCCAACCCCCACCTTCCTCCAGTATGTATCAAGGCCCCACTTACCACAGTATGTAGCCAGCCCCCTACATACCTCCAGTATGTAAACAGCCACCCACCTACCTCTAATTATGTAGACAGCCCCCCAACTACCTCCGGTATGTAGCCAGCCCCCACCTACCTCCATTATGCAGCCAGCCCCCTACCTACCTCGAGTATGTAGCCAGCCCCCTACCTACCTCCAATATGTAGACAGCCACCTACCTACGTACAGTATGTAGACAGCCTTTACCTAGCTCCAGTATGTAGACAGCCACCCACCTACCTCAAGTATGTAGACAGACAACCAACAACCTTCAGTATGTAGCTAGCCTCCAACTACCTCCAGTATAAAGCCAGCCCCTGTCATTTGTCCAGTAAGTAGCCAGCCTCCTACCTACCTCCAGTAGGTAGACAGTCACTCACCTTCCTCCAGTATGTAGACAGCTACCCACCAACCTCCAGTATGTAGGCAGCCACCCACTTACCTCCAGTATGTAGACAGCACCACCCCTACCTCCAGTATGTTGCCAGCCCCCAATATACCACCAGTATGTAGCGAACTCCCACCTTCCTCTAGTATGTAGCCAGTCACCAACCTACCTCCAGTATGTAGACAACCAGACACCTACCATGATTATCTGGACATCCAACAACTTACCTCCAGTATGTAAACAGCCCCCCACCAACCTTCAGTATGTAGCCAGCCCCCTGCCTACCTCCAGTAACTAGCCAGTCCTCCACCTAGCTCCTGTATGTAGACAGCCCCCAACCAGCTTCAGTATTTAGCCTACACCATACCTACATTCGGTATGAAGCAGCCCCCCACCTACCTCCAATATGTAGACAGTCTACTACCTACTTCCAGTATGTAGACAGCCACCAACCTACCACAAGTCAGTAGACAGCCCCCCACCTTCCTCCAGTATGTAGACAGCAAACCACCTACCTCAAGTATGTAGCAGCCCCCGACCTAACTACAGTATGTACCCAGCCCCTACCTAGCTCCAATATGTAGCCAGTACCCACCTTCCTCCAGTATGTAGTCAGCCCCCAACATACCTCCAGTATGTAGCCAACCCCCACCTACCTTCAGTATGTAGACAGCACCAACCTACCCCAATATGTAGCTAGCCCCCATCTACCTCCAGTATGTAGACAGTCTCCCACCTACCTCCAGTATGTAGCCAGCCCCCCACATACCTCCAGTACATAGCCACTCACTCACCTTTCTCCAGTATGTAGCAGATCCCAACCTACCTCCAGTATGTAGCCACCCCCACCTACCTCCAGTATTTAGACAGCCCCCACCTACAACCACTATGTAGCTAGCCCCCTACCTACCTCCAGTATGTAGACAGCTACCACCTACCTAATTATTTAGACAGTCCCCCACCTACCTCCAGTATGTAGCAGCCCCCCACCTACCTCCAGTATATAGTCAGTCACCCACCTTACTCCAGTATGTAGCAGATCCCAAACTACCTCCAGTATGTAGCCAACCCTACCTACCACCAGTATGTAGCCAGTCCCTACCTACCTCCAGTA
>PNEQ01081556.1:0-12242 GCA_003012365.1 Medauroidea extradentata | reverse complement strand
AAGAGCATTCTTAAAAATTTTTGAAATTCGTCCTTGAAAACTCTTAAAAAATAAAACGTATTTTAATTAATACCACTTATATCCTATACCAGTGGAAATATTGAAATTGTTTTACTTTAAAATTAATCTTACGTAAATACAAAAAAAGTAATTTCAGGATTTTTCGAAATTCGTCCTTGAAAGCTGTTAAAAAAATATGCGATATGATCACGGAGAAATAATTCAACAGTAGTTTCTTTTTGCCAACCTACTCATAAATAAAAACTCTTTGGACTGTAGCCTGTACATACGAAAGAATTATCATGACCTGCCTTTAACATTCACTCAGGTATTATATAAAGTTTGTGGTGTGGGAGGGGTGCGGTTACGGGTTTGTATCCCGTGCAAAGACTTTGCGATGGGAATTACTATGACATCATACGAGCATATTGCGCGCGCTCTTTACACTGAGTTAAGACAATTTATAGTTCAGTGTTATTGAGTACGCTAGCTGTTAAATGCCTTCATCACATATTTTATCCAGAGTTACTGTTTACATTACGTAATTTCACGCGGGCAACGCTGCAGCCGGCCGGCTAGTTTACTTATAAAGAAGACATGTTGCTTTGATAAGCAAATTAAACTAAATGTAAGCTTGGATTAGCGAAACTCATTCTTACATAATTATAGTAGTATAGAGAAATACGATATTTAGTTGTGCTGTCAATAAGTTGCAGTTCCTAAAACATTATATACGTTTTGAAAATCCACAAACACGAAACGTGCGCGACAGTGGTGAGGGAAAATACTACTTGCGTAGTACGGGCAGGCTGCACGTGAATACCAGCAGCTCTGCTATCAGCCGGGCGAGCTCCCCGCGCGGTATTTGGCAACACTGCAAGGGCAGCGCGTGTGATTGCCCGAGGGGAGAGTTGTCAAGCACTCGTGTGGTTGAGGAACAGGCTGAGGAGCAGAGTAACGTGACCCTTCCCCTCCGAAGCTATCTCGCGACTGAGCCTTGTCTGGAGCGACCGTCAGCTTATATACAAGTTAGTGGCTTAGGAAGGAGTCACTCAGAAGCCTCCTCTACCATATTATAACGTCAGATTATCGAATTTAAACTGTGACTGTTTTTCACTGGTAGACCAGCACCTTAAGGGGGCAATTACACTATGTTGAAAATTAATAACAACCATTCAGAGCTTACCAAAGGACAATATGTGACAGCATGGCTTGTATGCGAGTGCAGCAGTTCATTTTTTTTACGTGCACATGCAGATACTGACTTTTTTCTCAACAAAATTTCCCCCTGAGGTATTCTGATTTTCCCCGAACCTCGTTCCCTTGATCTGACATATTCTGCATCCCTGGTGGGATGGCCTAAAGATGCAGCGAGTCATCTGCTGCTGCAGGCGAACCACCAACACACACACTTAACTCTCAACAACACAAAATATTCTCACCGCTAATAAAATTACCAGTGAACCACGTAATTAAGCCCGGGTTGCCATAATTAAATTATCAAACAAACATACAATACAAAATCTAAATAACATTTGAGGTAAAAAAAATATCACACAATAATAACATAGTGTTTGGTGCTGGCCGGGCAGCAGGCACATTACATCATGCTGGGTGGTCAGCCCTGTGAGTCAACCAGTGATGTCATGGGTTTTCACAACTATGTTGCAACTCCCGAGAGACGTCACTGTGATTCCCCAATGACGCCAGTGCGAATAAGTGATTATCAACAGTCACGAGTGAGGTGGTGTCTATTTTTAGAACACAGGTCCCCATGTTTCATTAGCAATTGACGTCATTGTAGGGGCCGTACAAAAGCCTCGGTACTGCGCAACATGAGTGAGTATTGCAGAGTCTTGTGCGGAGTCGGGAGGTGAGAGTCTTGTGGAGTCTTGTGATAGTCTTGTGGTGAGTCGTGAAGATGAATTGAGACCGAGAGTGGTGTGAGGCAGCGCCCTTAGGGGCGGCGTACTGGGCGGCGATGACGTCGTGAGAAGTGACGGGCCGAGAGGAGACGCTGGCGGCGACGCAGAGATGTGGACCCAACGCCTTGGGGGCGGAATCACAGCGGTGTCGAGGCTGATGTATCATCGGCAGAGCTGACGAGGTGTGGCATCACGAGGGTGGCAACACGGCAGCGGTGGTTGGTGTCGAGGCTGTGTGACGCCAGCGAGCTGCAGGAAGGACGAACAACACTTGTGGTGTTGTGTTGGAGTGGAGAACAACACTGATGGTGTTGTGTCGAGGAGGGCAGTAACTGGCTACTTGAGGAGACTGTCTGCCTGGAGATTCAAGAGAAGGAGTGCTTCGAGAGTTCGCTATTGGTCCTGCTCGGAGGAGGTGCTAAGCTTGTGCAGAGAGGTTGGCGAGGATATCTTGGTGATGTCAGGAAGACGTCTTGGGGACGTTGGAGTCTACTGCGAAGCTACAGGCACATACTCGGAGCAGTACTGGGTGAGACAAGAGGGCTATTGATGCGAGTCGACAGGCGAAGGTGGTGCGCGACGGGAGTCAAACAGAAGACCTCAAGAGCGAAGACAGTGGTGCACTCTGGGTGTTGAACTGAACATGGTGAGCCATCCTCCCTTAGAACTGTTAAGGTTGTACATTGTAGCTGTTCGAGAGACTATTGATTGGATACATTACCAAACTTTTATTGTGATTTGTAGTCTTTAATTGATTGATTGTAAAATATTATTGTGCCTTAATTGTCAAAGTTAACTAACGTTCTGTGGAACAGTACTAATTGTGTGCATAATTAATTGTGTTGTGAAAGTTATAGTTGATTACTGTTTTGTGTATTTCGTAGCTTTGTGAGCTATTAAATTCAGAACTTAATTTAACTCTTTTATTTATAATTATAAGACCTCTATCCCAAAAGAACTCATGGGAATTGCCCACATCTAAAGTTTTTGCTCTAAACTTGTAACAATAGGAATAAATTTGCAATACACAAGTCTTTTGTGGTTTTTATCTCACTCAGTGCAAATTTGGAATCTTTATTACCATTTGAAATATCAGCAATAATATTTACATTCTTAATATATTACAGAAGATTTGGAATATAATAGAGAATAGACCAATATACATGGTGAGTGATACATTATTCAGAAAACAAAAAGACACTTACTGTCAGTGCGCCAGCTGTCCCTGGCGTCAGTGGCAGTTTGTGCTATTGGGCTGCAGGGCTGCAGCCCTCCCTGATTATTTGTGAATAGCAGAAAATAATTTTCATTTTCACAGCTGGTGTTATAGAAGATAATTTGTAATGATATTTTTTGAACTACCTACTTGCCAAAAGAGTCAGCCAGTCGCGAAGTCTGAGGAATGAGAGTAAGTTTTACAGATTTACTTCTGTACGTGTTTCCCATCTCGGGCTGTCTGAACTAGGCAGGACTGCAAGGCAAGCAACCCGTCTGACCTTTCTGGCGCATGCGCAGCGTGCGCCCCGGTCTGATGAACCTTAGAAGAAGGGGGGGGGGGGAGTGTCTGACATTTGGCGCACTTGTGGGCTGCCAGCCGTCCAGTCCCAGCACATGACGTCACGCAGCAGAGACCCGCACACTGTGTGCGCCATGCTACACTGCACTAACGACAGATGCAACTTGTCACTCAACTTGCTCGTTTCGCAACACCACTGCCGTAAACTGTACCAAAATTTCATGACCTGTCCTGCACAGTGCACACCATGGCGCTTCTTACGAACTTTTTACATTTTGCGTACACAACTTAGTTAATTAGTAAAAAAATTCTAATAGCGTAACTACATTTTCATACAAAAACCCGCTGAAACACATTTGTAAAACTGGTCTAAAGTAGAATGTTTTTACATATAGTATGGAATTTTCAAACCTATTACACCAAAAATAATGGTTTATCTATAATATTCTGCCATAAAATCGCCTCAAATTGCAACAGTTTTCCCTATGCGGAATGATAAGATTTTGATGTTTCTCCTTCATGTCTAGGCGTTACAGTAAACATTTTTTGCAGCCTATTATTTCACACGAATTATGACGTACTTCAAGAACATACTTTATAGCCGAGCACTTTACTGAACCGTATGGCAGAGAAGTAAAATAAAATAGACGAAAATTTCAAAACTTGATTTTCTGTCCGGCCACCACCATAACCATTTATCAAATACAAAGGGGAATTTTTTTACTGGAAATTCATTTCAGATACATACAAAAATTGTCTTATTTATGATTCCGCAGTAGATGAGACAGAAAGCCATAAACAAATGTACCCTCCCCGTAATAGGGAGAGTTTGACGCACCCTGTAAGGTGCTTAGATATATTTTAAGCTCGGCCCCGTAATATTAGTAACATGTAAGAGTTAGGCCTACCTTATTTTTTTTAATTTATCTTGATGTCTGATTCAGTGTCAAAAAATTCAGTCTGTCAAGTCCATAGTTTCATTTACAAAAATAGATCACCACAAAATGGCATAAAGAACCCACAAATAAATTGACCTGAAGAAAATAAGAGCTAGCTATGGTAAGTGAGTAGTAATCCCAGCTACCTGCTACCCTATATGTTACATTTTTAACCCAAATTTGCTGGAAATAGCTCTCTAAAATACACAACACAATTTACCGGTAATTTATTCACATTTACTTATATTAAAAGGTACCAGTGAAAAGTCACTCCCTGAAGTAGGGTTGGATATCTCAGTCACGTGACCAGATTTTGTCAATTACCAGTTACTAATGAACACCTGTGATGCAATTGAAGGTTCTAGATGGCAGTAATAAAAAAAGCCTATATATTTTCTACATAATAAATATATTGTTTAATGCTACATCCAAGGTGCATTCTTTACAGATACGTAATATTATTTACATTTAAATATAATACTAATTTTAATAGTTGATTGAGAGGCCATCCCTTGAAATTACTAACACGAGTTAATTTCATTCTAGCTACATTTCAAACACTTTAAACTTGAAATTTTGACTGACCTACCCTGCCCTCCTGAAATTTAACAAGCACCTTAAGACAACAGTACAGCAACAAACGAAACAGAATCTAATCAACAAACTGTAAGGTTGAGAGATAGTCAACATAGGAAAACAAGTTTTCTGCATGGAATGTACAGTAAAGTCGCTGATATTTTTGTAGAATTTTTGTCTTTTGGGAACGAAGAATCAGAACAATCCTTAAATTAAATACTATAAAGTTGCTTTTAAACAGAGTAATGGGAAAAGTAACGACATTTATCGTTACTTCAAGAGCAAATACTGTAATTAATTACAGTTAAAAGTTACTTAAACCTAATTGTAACAGCGCTACCATGTTTGTTACGGAAAAAAGCAACAGTTACAAGTAACCTCATTACTTGTAACTCTTTACTTCTGGGTTCTGATCTCACCCACCCAAGTTTTAGATACTGCTTTTTGTTAAAAAATGTGGGTGTTATACTCGTGTTAAGTACGGTATTCTACATCTAGAAAATAAATTGTATTAACTCTTTCTCAACCAAATCCCGCCTGGTCATAAAAAGTCATTACCATCCACCTTTACACACATATAGATGTTAAGAAATTAACACACAGCCTTCAAATTTATTTACAAGATACACTGAAGAAATTACTTGTAAAAACATATATCTACAAGCTGCTAAAAAAAAAAAAGTTAACATACCATGTAAGGAAGAAAGTGAGTTGTTCCCGTCAATAGAACTGTCGAGCCCAAACATGGAGCCTGACATAGAAGCACCATCCATCTTGCACTCCCCATCACTACTGTAGTCTGGAATTTCCATTTTTGGCTACAACCATAAAGAAAATTGTGTATACTGTAACGTCAAGAAAGAGGCTGGTGACAAATACTGTATCTGATACTTCATAAAACTCTGCAATATAAAGTTATCAATAGTAAATCCAAGTTTTTATTTATATGTATTTATTAAATTTATACACATTTAAAATTTGACACATACAAAAATTAAACAGCAAGCCAGTTTACAATTTTCTATATCACATGTTTATGACATACAGTACACACAACAGTGTACATTACATTTTTGACCCAAGATACGAGATAAAATTATTACTTACAGACAGGATGGTACATACATGTTGACAGTCCACTCAAACCAAAATTTTAATTAGCATGACAACGTTTCAAACAAAAATAACAATAACTTTTAATTTAGATAATGTAACATGAATAATTTGCAGGAGAAACATGGTTCACTGGAAACTACAGTACGTATACCATTTTTACTAAGACTTACACCACTTTTTGATGTCACTTTCCATAAGAGAAATAAAACCATTTACACAGAAAATAACACTGATTTTGGATAAAACAACATTGTTAGATAAAATATACCCACAAAATTACATCTCTAACTTAGGTGAATACTAAATTTAGTTTTCCAATTATCAATGCAAATTTTTTGTTTAAAAATCAATAAACCCTAATTTTAAGCAAAATTAAAATAACGTAAAAAAATATCACAACTCCTTACAACACGGCAAAGTTAGCACAAAATGAAACTGCCGGGCTAGGCCAAATATTAAGTGCTATGCTGGACAACGTATCTTAAGAAAACATGATCATTATGCTGCAACATCTGAAAAGTGAGAAATTTTATAATATTTTCTGGGTCATTGCTACCAGTTTATAACTATGTCCTCAAGTAATATAAAATATGCTTTCAAGTGGTGTCATATAGGTTGAATATTATTGTCAAACAAACTAATTGTCATTTATAATATAATACCATTTCATAATAAAATCTATGCTGACATAATATATATAGTCTGTCTCGAGTAAATTTCCATATTTTTGACATTTCTTTTCTGAGAAATGTGATTGGCAGTTCCATATTTTGGAGTTTTAAAACCTTTCTAGCTGTTTGGAAAAGAAGGATCTCTGCAATCCTTTTTACAGACACACTACTCAGAAGTGAAATGTCAAAATATGGAGTATGTACCTAGATCAGATTGAATATGTAAAATAAAACAAGCTATTAACTTCACGGCATCTTGCTTAATACTATACTGGAGTGTGAACAGAACATAAAAGTTTATATTGGCAGCAACAAAACACATTGCACAATAATAAAGATACAGCTGCCCACTTTGTTTTAGCAAGCATCTGTATTGGGACATAAACCTTGGATCCAAAGACCTTAAGGTGATTTAAGTCAACCCTAAGCCAGTACAAGCATCTTCAGGTGTTGCTTCTGATGCAGTTAAAGTTGGTTTTTCAGCTAGATCGCAGTCATAACTGTCTCACTCCAAAATGTATTCTCAAGTCCAGCATCTAACAACATGTAGCAGGCATATTCCACAACTGTTCCAATCATTTTATCTGAAACTCCATTCTGTTCTGGCATGTAAGGAGAAGTTTTTTGGTGATCACTCCACAGGTCTTTTTTAAGTCTTCAAATTGATAAAACATATATATTCTGTTCTATTGTCAGTCCTGAATCTCTTTATTTTATACCCAGTTTCATTTTCTACTTTTCCTTCACATTCCTTGAATTTAGCTAGTTTCATCCACAGATTTGAGGAGATAACAAAACTTCTTGCCAGTGTAATAATCTGCAAACATGAGCAAAATATCTAGCTCCACCCTAGGTTGGTTCACTTGCCTGGAAAATGTCCGGGCAAATCCGCTCTAATTTTTTCACTGCTCTCATGTCCCTTCTCCTTTTTGAAGCTGGTTTTCTGGTTTGTTTGCCTTTGAGACATTCTTCGCACTTCTGATAACCAGGTTCAGAGAATGCTAATCCATCAGACGATTTCTTTAATTTGAATACGCCATTATAATTTGAACAACTTAGATTCCAAGTGAGTTGATCAATAGCTATATTAGCAGATTCAGTGGCTGAAGAACTGCATTGAGATTTCTCGAGCATGTGAACACTGCTCACCTTGGGGACTGCAAAGTCTGGCATGCCAACTATAGCTACACAATTCTGGAAAATAATTTGCATTCTTCTTCCTTAAAAAGTACACCAAAACTCTTTTCAGTAAGTTTAGAAAGTGACAAACTTGTTGCTAGGTTTGTCATATATACAGAGAATTTAAAATATGTTTAATCTTTCTACTAGACAAAACAACTTCAACATCGCCTACACCAACACAACTAATTGAAGTTAAATAAGCAACATTTTCTCTGCTTTCACAGCTGTGATCACGATTCTTGAATCTATCCAACTTGGACATGTGAGTGTGTGCACCAGAGTCAGTGACCTAAAGATCACTATATCAGTTTTGAGCAACATTATATGCCCTGGTTAATAAAACTAAATCATTATGAAGGAATTTGACTTCGGTATGTTTCAACTTAGAGCAATCACCAATCAGTTTTGAAATGACCTTAACATTTGCAAAAGAAACACATTTTCTTTCTACCTCTACTCTTCTGGTTCTGTGGAAACGTCTTGTGATGCAAAGATTTATCCCCTTTGACAAAAATGCTGTATCTTCTGTCTGCGTAATATCTCTCTCTCAGGCGTAGTTCAACAGGCATAGACTAACAGACCTTCACAAATTCAAAATACAGGCAGGCTAAGTGTTGAGAATCATATTAATAAACAGACTGTCCGGAAACCACTCTGTCTTCATTCAACATCTCGTCTTGTAGCTCAAACCAATAATCCTCAAGCTTGGAAACATGTCTGGCAACAACCTCAGCAGTATCCATTATTTTAACACCAAAAAAATTCATTAAAAACCTGTTCTACCTCTGCTCCATCCTTTTTTTATTATTATTATTTACTAAACCATAGAACAATTTACATTGTAATAGGTTTCGTCAGGTAGGCATATTACATAAACATACATTTCTTAACAGTTACATAGTTCACAAAATTGGTCAGGAGACAGACATACACTCATAAATATTATAAAAAGGATTCCTTAATTCTTTTCTTGAATACTTTTACAGGTAACTCCTTTACTGATACTGAAAATTTGTTGAATGCTTTCATTGTTATATGTATGTTGAAAACTGTTTTTGGTCTTTTGCAATCTACAATATGGAATATCTAGTAATCTATTAAGTCTTGTTTCATAACTATGTATGTACACTGCTATGCATATCTAAATTATCAACGATTTCCTTAACATACATAAAACATTCCAATAGATACAAATTAATAACCGTCAATATATTTTCTTTTATAAACAATGGTTTGCAATGTTCCAAATAAGATGAATTTGTTAATATTCTTACAGCCCTTTTTTGAGATAGTAACACTCTATTTACATGACTTGAATTCCCCCTAAGTAATAAACTATGCACCATTATACTTTGAAAAAAGGCATAGTAACAACTTTTCACATATTGATATGGTACAAGTTTTTTTATACTTCTCATTAAATATAGCACATTTGATAGCTTGCTATTTACAAAATTTATATGATTCACCCATGTCAATTTATGATCATGATACCCAAAAATTTAACAGGCAAAAAACACTTGTCTGTATTATTATATTGCTTTAAAGAAAATGTCAACATACAGTAGAACCCCGATTTTACGAGAGTGCATAATTCCTGAAAATACTGTCGTAAAACAGAGGATCTCGTAAAACCGGAATTTTCATTATAGCAAGACCCCGATTTAACGAGACCCTCAATTTTACAATAGTACTGTCAGGAACATGCACTGTATTAATATCTGATGCCATAAAATCAAGGTTAAGCTATAAATAGTTTAAAACTGCAATTTCTTTAATTTTTTTTCTCATATTGTGACGCTGCTGTATCTGTGTGTGGTGATGGTGATGTTATGTCCCTGTTCGCATACGCCAAAGATGTGACGCGGCTGGGTCTGTTGTTGTCTATTGTTGTTTGTTGTTGTCACTGTAGTGGGCGTTGAGGTTATGTGGCTTGGCGTGCTCCGGATAGCTCAGTTTAAGTTATTTTCAGGGTTAAACAACCATTGTGATTTTTACAAATGAAAACTCTCTGACTAAGGAAACTGTTCATTTAATTTTAAGAACACCTTTTACATATAATTTTGAATGCGCGAAGTTTTTTTACAAAATGGCGTTTCTGCGCCAAACACAAATACACACACACACATATAACTTTATGAACAGACATTGCAGGGTCAATTATGCCAACTCTATAATTTTCAATATTATGTATATTCGTTATAATATTATCAAGACAGGAGTTCTCTCTAGAAGGGTTAAAATTTGTACAGTACAAACCCCATGATCTTAAGAAATTTCTACATTAAATATCCAGATTACTACCCGACCCAGTTTTTATATTTATATCAACACATATTAAAATGATTAACTTAGAATTCAAATTAATTAAAAAATCCATTAATTCATCTAGTTTATGATAAAATGCAGAAAGCTCTCCACTAGGGGCTCTATAAAATAATATTATTACAATGTTTATTTCAGTTAAAATAATGCAAGTTGCTTCAAAATTAACTTCTTCACAAAATTGTTCTATTTCTATTTTTTTTTTTTCAAAATTAAAAAAATTAGCTACATAAATACAAACTCCTCCATGTTGATAGTTTTTACGACAATAAAAATTAGCTAATGCAAAATGAGGAATTTTATAAAAATATATTTATAAAGCCAATTTTCACAAAAACACAATACATATATTAAAATTCTTATTCATACTCAAAAACATTTCCAGTTCTTCTTTTTAAGTTCTAAAACTTTGTACGTTATAATGCATAATATGCAACTTTTTAGTCAAGTAATGATTTTTAGCATTCACGTCATCATTAATTTTTATTTGACCTAGGATTTCATCTGTTTGAGAAACATTACTCGAACCCAATCCAGACCAAGCTTCAGTGACTACAGGCTTGGCCACATTTACTCCCTGCTCAGAGCTGATACTTACTAAAGTCCTGTCAATTTTTGTCTTACATGATAACTTATCAGTTATAACCCTATTTATAGTTTTACATAATTCTCTTTTACCTATATAGTTAAAATGTTGTCCATGTTTAGTGTGAAATTGTATATCACATTTACTATAATTTATTATATTAACAACATTATATGATTCACACAATCTACTGTAAACACTATTTGCCCTATTTATTTCCTTGTTTACAATTGACCATCTCTTTAAGTCATATCGGTGAGGAATATTCATTACCACAACATTAGTGTTTACAAGATTTACTAGCATTTACTTCAGTGTCATTGTGGCAGCACTAGTTTCATTATGAGAAACGTCATTTGAACCTCCAATCAACACCACAAAATCACTTTTTGTGAAGTTCCTACATTCGTTTTTCACATCAGCTACAACTTAACACATTTTTGCACTTGGTTAAACTGTTGCTTCTATATTAAATTGTGAAACGTCTAATATTTCCCTTAGTAATTTTAATAAAGTTGTTCATAAGCTGCCAACTTTACAAAATGAAATATATGTACTGTACTGCTGGAATACAATGCCAGATTTAATTCAACAGCGTCAAAAAAAAAAAAAAAAAAAAAAAATTAACGGTTTCAGATAATCTGTAATATAGGACATTAATACTGTTGGAATGGTAAAAATTTGAGTTCATAAAATTTGTTATGCTTTTTTATTAAGGTTCTATACTTTCACTTAAAGACTAAGCTAACTTCTGTTTTTAAAGTCAATTTGGTAGTTCCCTTGAAGTTTGCCTTAAGATTTTATTTTTCCTATGGAATGTGCCCCAGCAAGCCTGATTCTTAGAATTGTGACATTATGTCTACAGTTTCTGATATTATACTTACACCTATGTACAGAATATATACATAAGTTACATTTATGTATAGCTATGTATAGGGGTGTAAAATTATGGGTTTATAATTTAGCCAATTTCGTTTCTAAAATCAGTAATTTCTGTGTTTTGTGTTTTTATAAGAATTTGCAGCAGAAAAATTGAACATTACGTATATTTACTTTAAAATTTTAAACCCTGTTACCAGTCCTGTTATCGGAAACACTTTAAATTATTTTTAAAAAGACATTTTGACTTTGTGGTCAGTAAATACAGAAAATTTACATAGTTTCATCACTGCTTGAATTGCTTCATTTAATCTCTGTTAAAGTTAACAATAGTTAGAGTCTCTGCATTTGCTGGCAATAGCTTGCGACGTCGATCACTCACAACTAAAGAATACTGTGAAAATGACCTCTCACTGTCAACATTGCTGGTAGGCAACCACAAAGCTTTCAAACACTCTGAAGAAAAAATTTTGTAGTCAGTTTTCAAGGAACATAAGAGTGCCACTATGTCTACATTTGAGCAATCTG
>PNEQ01081555.1:0-12241 GCA_003012365.1 Medauroidea extradentata | reverse complement strand
CGTTCTGGTAGAAACTGGTGTAAATTTAACTATTTAACTGAATCACCGTGCTAATAAAAATCCTACAGGAAGAAAGTCGGCATTTTTCTATTAACCACCTGCATATCTACGACACCCACTGTTGCCCTTGTCTCTACCCTGAAGCTACGCCGCGGCCTCAACATTAACTGCAAAGGTGATGTAAACATGGACCATTACACACTTATGTCACTTTTGACCACTACCTAGTCATAGCTCCTGACGCTTGCTCAGCAGATGGAACGTATATTTTGCAGTTCTAGCTCCGACGGTCATGTGAAAATAATGTGTGGCAGTACAGTTTCTGAGAAAAGAACTGCAACCACTTGCAGCCAAAATAAATTTTTTTTCTCTTACATTCTTCGAATTTAAATTGTATTTGGTACTTATAGATTTTTTGAAGCAAAATTTTTTCCAATTTTCTAGGGTTCCTGCAAAAATGGTTGTTACTTCGAGAGAGTCTTTATTCCCGGGGTCGTAAAATAAAGAGTTGACTGAACCCTTTTTTATCTCACCCGGCCGTGTCCGCCTGCTATCTGGGCTCTCAATCATTTTGAACATCCCAGCGCTACCTTGCGGTTGCATACGAAACTAACTGGTGTCCCCGTGCTTCCTATAATGAGTTACTTTTCCTGGACTTCTACTTCCTCTTGGAAGAAACATGCCGTACCTTCGCACTACTCCTGTGTTTCTGGAGATTTCAGTCTACGGAACTTGGTGCCCAGCCTGTTTCTTAATTTGTTTTACCTCATGTAGTGTTAGTATTTGTTTTTAATGCAGCAGTGATTTAATTTTGAGGCATTTGTTACTTTACTTAATTTTTCAACGTACTGTACTTCCAGATGAAAGTCATCTGATCTACCCTCCGAGGTAAGCCTCCCTACTGCGTCCCGGTGTTCTGTCCCTTGTTTATTTGCTAGAAGCATTAATTAGTTCTCTACTTTCCTTTTATTTGTTTCAGTGGCGGGTTCAATTCAACTAATCTTCGTTCAAGTTCAACTATCTTTCAACTCTACCACAATTCAACGGACTGATTTTCAATTCAAATCTATTTTCATCCACTGAAGCCACGCCGTATTTCCTTTCAGCAGATCCTTTCTCGAAACGTCTACTAGTTGCCACTTTCAGCTAAGTTCTAAGCCTTTACATTGCGTTACATCATTCAGTTATTTTTCATTACCTGTGATTTTGATAAACATTTGAACTATCTAACCACGATGCACATTAATTACATAATTTATCTAATTAACATCATGATTTTTTACATAAATCAAATTAGGTTGTAAATGTTACCCTAGGGAACATATTATTATAAGAGTTAGCATGGCCCTGTTTATTATTTTATGATTTTAAATAATAACTGTGTGACGCGCACTCTGCAACTCAATGTTTTATACTAATATATAATTTGTTGTTTAATTGCCCAACTTACTAAATTAATAATAAATTTTGTTATTCACTCTGCCTTATATTGTTTTTAGTTCACAGTTCTTCAAACTGGGGACATAAATGTTAATAATTATTTTGTAATATCAGCCCTACATGAGCAGTAAAAGGCATCAACCTTAGTTATATTTTGTGTCTGTCATCCTTCCCAGAACACATTCAAACTTTATACAGTATTATACAGTATTATACTAGTGTATAGCGCGCCCTCGTGTATAGTGTGCACCACGATTTTTACAAGTTTAGGGGAAAAAAAGTATGTGCCTTCTAGCTAATAAAGAAAAAAAACAAGGGAGTAGGAAATGCTGAAGCAACCTGAGGGTCCCACTCGAAACCCCTCAGTTTACGACTACAACTCCGCCTTCTTTTCTCTCCACTCCACCCTTCTCAACCCAGGCCACCCCGCCTGCCTTTTTTCCATGTAGTTTTTTCTATTTTCTGTGTATAGCATGCACCCCTGAATTTTTATCAGTTGTTTTGGAATAAAAGTGCACATTATACAGGAGTAAATAGGGTATATACAATAATTATGGTAACAGAAAATATTATTTACTACAGTATTACAAATACAGTACAACCCTGTTATAACGTTTTTCAAGGGACTTGTGAAAAAAGTGTTATATGCATGAAAATGTTATATGCAGGAATCAGTATTTTTCCACCAATAAATGGATAGTACGCAAAAGTTATTTAAAATTTTATAGTTTATGTAGAGTAAATAAGCTATTTAATGAGATTAAAAGAGGCTGTAGTTGCTGTGCTATCAGAAAGATGATGAATACATACATTGTGTGTATAATAGACGTTTTCCCACTTGTCTTCTGTAGGTTCATGATCGTCATATACAGGATCACAGTCTTTAATATCACTGTAATGTACACTTATGATACTTTCCCACACATGAATTTGGTTTTGACAGGTGTTTTTAGTCTACAGCTTAGTTATTTTATTTAAAATAATACAGTTAAGAAAAATTTTACATGAGTTTTGATTAATGTTGGAGAAAAAAGTGATGTTATATGCAGGAAATGAAAATACCAGATTGTTATAAGCAGGAAATGAAAGCATTATTTCTTATGGAAAAGTGGTGGGACTAAAAGAAAGTAATGTTATAAGCAGGAAAATGTTATATACAGAAATGTTATAACAGGGTTCTACTGTATACTGAAAGGAAGGACGCGACACATGATCGTAGAATGTCTTTCAACTACGCAAGTTCCTATCTAATGCAATGACTAACATGGCATCATACTTGGAAATGTGCCCAAGTTTCTTGTTCTAGTTACAGAAGTTTTTCAGTTTGAATATGAGTTCAGGCTTACCGAAAAAGTAAAGCAAGTGTTAAATGAGTGACATTATGAAAATAGGTTTTTAGGCACAACAGCGAGGAAAATATGAACGTTGTACAGTACTTACAATGCGAAATTTTAACTACTGGTGGTTAGGCATGTAAAAATACATAACAATTGTGCTGCAACCGAAACTGTACACAGGTAGAGATTTTGTTAAAATAAATAGCTTTGATGACAGGTTAAGCTAGTCCTTAACACGACTGTAGCAAGGAACAAAGTCAAAATTGTGACACCTTGTCATAGTAGGACTCTACTGTACTTCATGACAACATGACATATAAGTACAAACCTCGTGGTATTGCAGTGGTTCGTAATATTTTATTATCTGTTCCAACCACAACCAACAATTACGGCTCTCAGCATGTGATGAGGTATCATGTACTTTTCCTAACCATTCTTACAAAATTAAAAACTGGCACATAAAAGTGAACATTATAAGTACTACTACATCTCACCTGCCATATGTGGTCGAGGTATTGCTGATAGTACATAATATTGTTGAAGTGCACTGCGCCCTTCACAACCACTTGCACATCAAGGGCTGCAAAACATCGCAGCAAGGACTGGTGTGGCTTCAGTAGCACGGGAAAGTTCTTTTTGTTGGCAACAAACAGTGCTGTAGGTACAATCAGACATTTGATGGGCTCTCCTAACCACCTGTCAATCTCTTCTTTGGACGGAATGTCGGGAGTCATCTCTAGGGCCAGCCCCAGTTTCTTGTCAAAGTTGCAAACACTACGGAACTCATTCCACCTGGAAGTAAAATCAAACTATCCATACAAACTGAGAGAGACAATACACCATACAGGATCAGAGACATGCAAAACTTCAAATGCAAACATGAGCTCGCATGTACACACGCACAATTGCCCAACCCTCACCCAAACGCCCCAGTGGCTCTTTAACTACCATTATAATGAATGTGTTACATTTGCTGCTGAATTATTAACTAGCTTAGAACATGTCTTACTGTGGTATTTGTTTTTTCTTTCTTTTTAATCACTCAAAAGCATCCAACAGTCCAACTGCTGACATTAAGTACAACCTCTACTTCACAAAATGCCTCTGGGCGTGTTTACTTAAAATCAATGTTTTATTAAATAAGACTTTATATTTTCAACCCAGCCCTCTCAACACACCACAATTATTATCAACTGGAAAGCCTCAGCTATAAAAGAAAACTGCTTGGCAAAAAATTTTTAAACACGTAGTGGAACGTACCTGGAGCGTGCACCATCAACATGTGAGAAGTGATGAGCGATGACTAACACTGCCATGGCTTCCTATCTTTTAAATTCTCTCTCCCTCTCCTCCAACAAAATTTATAAAATTCCTATAAAAAATCTTTAAAAAAAACTTTGCAATGCTAACTACTGTTTAACTAAGTACATCACCTAAGACATTTCCTTTGCCCTTAATATCTCATTTTTGCTTGCATAGTATCACAGTGATTAAAGGAAAAATTAATGATGATCAGGGCGTCATTGGCAGGGTTACTAATAAGCCTCTGACTTGCGCACGGCGTAAGAACCGATGCGTGTGTGACGGTGCCGAGTTCGGTGCCCTGCTCATCCAGTGAGGGAGATCCAGTCGTGGTCATGTCAGTGGCCTACAATAATAGTGCGTCGTGACTAAACCCTACTTCAAACAAACTCTGCAACTGCATGGACTGCGGCCCTGCGCGATAAGCCCAACCACCAAAGCAACCATATTTCCCAATCTGAATAGTAATGAGTGATTTCCGTCTGTTATTTTCGATGCCAATCTAGTGCACTGCAGTGTAACATTGTATTTATTTAATTTTAAAAGTTCTTTACCGGCCAAAGTGCTTCCGTTTATTCAGAATTGTTTTCTTTGTATTCGTCCTGCTGGACCAAGAAACTTAGTAGTAAGTTGTAAATTTTAAGGTGTTAAAGTTGTGATTATTGATTTGTTGTAAATATAGGCATACTGGGTATCTAAAGATGCACCACGTGATTTCACGTAACTTTGTCCTCTTGGAGAAATCTATTTAAGTTCAGCCGTTCGAAAGCAGCAAACATTTTGGTGTCCTTTTGGTAACCTAAGTTGAGTTGATAGGCGAGGGTGATGTCAGTGCTGGGTGCGCACGTGACCCGCGCCTGTGCTGTCCTGATAAAGATGCCAGTCTGTTCCAGAGCATGGTTGCGCCACCGTGATTTTTATATTCATAATTCATTGTTTAGTTACCTATAATTTTATTACAACAGGTTGCATTTTGAATAGTTTTATTTATTAATAACAGGCAAGCGCACATAATTACAATTCAATTTTAATGGTCCAGTACGTAAGTGTATAGTTAATTTTTTGATCCAGAAGGCATACGGCTGTTATGACAGTGAGGCACACCGTGAGCGTACCCTCGTTTGCTTCCCCCCCCCTCCACTTGAATTTAATTCCATGACCACACTGGTCCAGTGTATTTTTCGAGTGACAAAAGATGGCGATAGGCCGAGGCCCCACGCGTGGAGGAAGTTTGAGCGGTCCGTTCTGGATCAATACTAACCCATAATGTTGTTCCGTTTTTCTTCCCGAACCTAATTTAAATGGATGTTCAATTGACAAAGTCTTGGCCGGTAATTTTAGAATGAAATGTTGAGATCCTTTGTACGGACACGTGGTGTGCGTCTACGTGGTCATAGCCACTATTGATGCAACTTGAATGCCTTTCACTGAAGTAAATAATCATGATAATGAGGAGTAATCTTTCTTTCTTCTGATTAATACAGTTAATGTCCACGTTCGAACCCACCCCAACAGCAATGTCTATCGTGCTGTATGCAGATACGAGAGATTGCGCCGACATGGGTCCAGCCAAATTTAAGGGCCTATGAACTTTCCAGTTTACCAAGCAATCACGTTTGTCGCGCCATTACACTACAGTAGAACCCTGTTATAATGTCCCCAGATAAATGTTTTCCTGGCTATAACGCCACCTTCATTTGGTCCCTAAAACTGTTTTATAATAGGATATTACCCTCTTATAATGGTTGGTTTCCCATTTATAATGTAAACATTTTTTGAATCCCCTCAGAAACATTCTAACACGGTTCTACTGTAATTTAAAAGTTCGGACAGACACAATGGCAAATTAATAAACAAATACGAGTGACTGGAACCGTTGTAGACGTAATTTACAGTAGAACCCCAATGCTTCAGGGCCTGGAAATGAAAATTTGCTAAAAATAATATTGCACTGAAAACAAGTTCGCAGTCCCACAATCACAAAAAATTTCTTCAGCGGCAACCATTGTAGCTTGTAGGCCGCCACTCTCATTCAACAAACTGGTAGTAAACCCTCTATTTAACAAAACTCAACGGACCAAAAAATGACATGTTTGTTGTAAGGGGGTTTGTTAGATAGAGGTTTTATACAACTGATTTCTACTCGACATAGAACTTCAGAGAACGACAAAACTTCTGTCGACAACTCTCAGCATATCCTGGAAATTATGGAAGCAACTAAAAAATTAAATATATATTACTTAAACTGCTATTTATTTTAAAGATTATGAATACCGTATTTTATCGCACAATCGTCACCATCGCGTAATCGTCGCCATCGCGTGATCGTCGCATCTAACTTTTAAGGTGACAGAAATGGTAAAAATGCTTTCATCGCATGATCGCCGCAATGAAAACTTTTGTTTACGTTTCTGCAGCAGAGATAACTGCAGCAGTTGTAAGCCCTTATTTAAAAGTTTAAATATACTCCCCTTTTACAGCGAATATGCTCTTCGACTTATGATATTTATAAAAACAAAGTCTCAACTACTTTGAAATAAACAGCGACCTTCATGAACACAACACTAGGAACTGTAATAAATTAAGAGTACACCAACACATCACATCTCAGTTTGCAAAGAGCAGCTTATATACAGGCATTCTTCTCTATAATAGTCTACCAACATCAATATCTAATCTAAATATCATAAATACCTTCAAAAACCTATTGAAATGTCTGCTTCAGGAACATAGTTTTAATAATATTAAAGATATAGAGGACCACTTAATACACAAGAAATGAGTTCACCATTGTATAAATACATGTTCTGTAAATAATTCTGGTGTATGTGCATGGAGATTACCATAAAGGGCCACTACCATCGTGTATATTGTACAGTGGTTGCGAAATGCCAACCTAGCACAATGTAAGGATTGTTTCTCTTTCTTAGTCTCTAGTTCCAGGCTATTGGTGACTTTTGAGGGTGTGCCTAATCCTGTATACCATTTGAGATAAGCTGTTGGAAACTTTTCTACTAAGTTAAGTAGAGTGTCAAACTAAGATAACAGGGTACCTACCTGCTAGGACAGTACCACATGTAGCGGTAGTCATGATAGGCCTGCCTGGATCTTGGTGTAACACAAGAATACTACTGTAAGAGGAAATAGTCTTACGTCCAGAAATTTAAATTAACAGTGAATTTTCTCGGAGCATAGTCTTATTTTATCGGAGCATAGTCTTGTTTGGACTCATTTGGATCAGAATTTAATTTCAAACCACTTTGCTTTCTGGGTGTTTTAACGGTAAATGCAAGCGTTTAAAAGTATGTACAAAAGACAGAAGCACAGTACTCACGTTTTAGTACTTGACAGATACACACACAAATAGGACGACACATAATCGCGGAAGCGCATATTGCAACGTTTTGCGATTATGTGTCGTCCTATTTGTGTGTGTATCTGTCAAGTACTAAAACGCGAGTACTTGTGCATCTGTCTTTTGTACATACTGAAAGCCTAGCGGCCTCTTCCTTTGTTTCACATTACTACACAGCAAGCGTTTAAAAGTTATACTTAGTGAAATCAGTCCTCGCACTTTTGATGAGTGAGCAAGGATTAGCGGGCTGCCTGGCCGGCGCATGTGAGAAGCTGGGTGAGGGAGGACAAGAACAGCATGTTCCAAGAAAACTGTGAAGGACACGGAGTGTACGAATCTTTAACTTCCTGAATATGAATTTAGTGCATATTTTGGTAGTTGAAATGTAAAGAAATAATTTTCTGGCCAAGAGATATGCGTGTCACAGTCTCTTGGGTCAAAATTTGGTGGTGTTTCAGAAAAACAGCAATCATAAAATAAGCTGTTAGTGTGAGAAGCGAAGATGTTATGTGTGTCACTTATAATCCTTTGCTTCTAGGCCCTTCAATGGTTAAACTGAGCAGTATGCTATACTACAGTAATCAGAGTAAATTACTGAATTTTTATATGTTAAAAAATTTCTTTTATATCCTTTGCAGTTGAATTCAGACATTACAGATGTTTATATGAGATCATGCTGGAACCTTTTAGAACATTCCCCGGAAACATGATCGTAAACAGGGGAGGAAGGCGGTTTGGACGGCAGAAAGAGTTTGGCCGCGGGACCGCTAAGATGGTGTAGAGCACGCGTCCTAACGGGAGCTGAGTTTTTCTGAATTACAAGCCAAGTGAAATATCTGTATCCGGGGAGTGTTTTAAGTGGCGAGTCGCCCGCTGATTTGCTTTTCATTTGATGTTAGATAGTTGAGCTGTGATAAGAAAAGAATAAAGTGTTTAGTTAAAAAAGTGTGAAATCTTGGACTAAATTTATTACTTTCTAGTCGTTTTTACGGAGCCACTTAAGACCCATGAGATGAGAGGACGCTCATTGCTGACCGACACATAAACAAAAATTAATATAAAGGATAACGTGAAGCGACCAGCCTGTGCTTGGGGTATAGTTTTTCAATAAGTCAGTTGTATTTCTAAAGTCTCTGTTGTTGTTTATTTGTTTGCATAATTAATGCTAGCCAGTGTTACTGACACTTCAGAACCAAGAGCTGGTCAGCCTAGTATCAGTTAGGTGTAGGGTAGGGTTGATGCATTTATTAATGTCAAAACCCCCAGTGTGTTGCCCGGCCACCCTACTTTAATATATTGCCTGTAAATTATCTAAAATCTGAGTGTTTCTAAAATTTTTGTAAGTCAATAATTGTTTCAATATGAGGGTTCCATGTTTGTTGCTGTAAGCTTAATAATTTTCTAAGTAAGTCATTTAATTAAATAATGTAAAGATTATAATTTTGCTGAACAAGAAATCTCATAGAAAACCCACTCTAAATGTAAAACCGCTGTTGGGCCTGGCGAAACAGTACAGTAACAGAAAACCGCGTCTGGATGCAATTCTTAGTGATAAGTTTTCTCATTGGAGTATTTTAATGTTAAATAATGTGTTCCCAAATTTTGTTCTAAGTTCTGAATGTTCTGATGACACGTGAATTTAAAGTAAATATGTCTTGTGTGGACTTTTCTCAAACGGCATGAAATTTCAAGCAACTATGGACTCTTGGACATTTTACGAGAAATTGATAGTTTAAAAGTTATTGCAGTTTGAAAGTTTCGGTATTTATTTTGAAAATATATAGATGAGTTCAACCAGCCCGGCCATGGTGCCGCGGGGGCGATACCGATAGGAGTTTACAGAGGGTACTGCAAGGTGTATGGCCGGCAATGTCCGATGCCAAGATTTTATTTATATAATTTTTATTGTAATAATTATTTATTAAAATATTGAAATACGTCTTTAATGTAAGCATAATTTTGCCGAATTTTCGGTGATTTTAGTTTGGTTAATTTGTATCCAGAACGGTTACTTAATCTCGCTAGAAGGTCATGGAACATTCTAACCGGAAGGTAGGCCGCCTAGGTGTCTTGGGACGCCATTGTGGTTGCCATTGCTGATCACTTTGTTCTTGACCGTCGAGGAGGCCGGACGTGTTCCGCGTTGTGGGAGGTTCGCACGTGGTAAGCCGAGGGGCGCGATTGGAAGAGATGGTGCCACGATGGAAGGCAGTGAAAAGACTTTTCAGAACTATGCATTAGTAACTAGCTTCAACTTATTTGACAGTTTAATGTGAATCTGCAGCCGTATTAACCACATGGCCGGCCCACTATCGGTTTATAATTTGAGTTTAGCACGTGCTATTTTTTTTTGAGTTGGGTTTCATTTTAGTTCAGTTCAGTTCTCTTTCAGTTTAAATTTTATTTTGTACTACAAGTTTGTACGTGACGATGTAAGCGCGGTTGCGTGAGTTTGTTATAAAGAGGTAATAAATATGGGCTGTTAATGTGACGTGTTTTTGAATGCTGTTATGCACGCGTCCATCTCTCGATACCACGAACCCTGAGGTAAGAGTAACTCACCGCTGAGACCGGAGCATATATGAGGACTGACCAAATTACTAATTTTCTTTGTAGAACATTGTAAGCAACTAGTGGGGCTCACATCAGCCAGAGGCAGTGTAAAAGAGAAGAGCGTCGGTGCCACCACAACATGGCTGTATGTACCACCACAACAGTATTTAATGTAATTTAATGTTTCTAATGTGTAGTACCGCATACGCTATAGTTTGGTCTGTGGGTGTGTCGAATGACCTGCAACATGGTCTGAATATATTTTGATGTACAGAAAAAAAGCTTTTTTTTGGCATATTCAATAATCTCATAGTACTCTTTGTGGTGGCACCGTCCCTGGTTTCTACAGTGCTAGACTCCCACAAAACTTGCTGCCCACATGATCTATTACAATGTCCAAAAAAAATTTAAACTGATCAGTTCTCATAGATGCTCCGGTCTCAGCGGTGAGCTACTCTTATCTCAGGGTTTCGTGGTATCGAAGGGTGGATGCATACAGAACGGTAGTCAAACACGCGGTTAAATCAACAGCCCATATTTATTACATTTTAAAAACTCAAGCAACTGCACTTACATCTGTAAATACACTTCTCTTTTATATAAAATTAAAATAAAACTGAAAAATAACTGAACCAAAACGAAGTCAAACTCAAAGGAAACAAGCACGTGCTGAACGAAAACACAACTTCAGAAACCAATTGTGGGCCGGCAACGTTGTCGGTATCGCCGTGAGTTTACATCAAAAGAATGAAAATTATTTAGTAAAAAAAATATTACCTAGTAATTTTACCCCCTTCCATTGCGCCCCTCAGCTTACCACGTGCTAAAACTCGCTCAACACGTCACGCATCCTGCTTCCTCGACAGTCAAGAACAAAGTGACCAGGTACGACAACCGCAATGGCGTCCCCAGATACCATGGCGGCCTACCTTCCGGTAAAATGTTCTATAACATTCAAGTGAGATTAAATAACTGGTCTGGATACAAAATAAATAAACTAAAATTACTGTACCGAAAAATCTGCAAAATTCTGCTGAGCATAAAGACGTATTTTACTATTTTACTGAATAATTATTACAATATCAAAATATTAAATAAAGTCCTGGCATCGGACATTGCCAGCCGAACCTCTTGCAGTACCCTCTGTGAACCCCTATCGGTGTCGCCCCCGCGGCACCATGGCCGGGCTGGCCGAACTCATTTACACATCTTTAACATAAACACCAAAAACTTTCCAACGGCAATAACTTTTAAAGGATCAATTTCTCGTAAAATTTCTAAGAGTCCAAAGTTGCTTGAATTTTTATGCAGTTTCAGAAAAGTCTACACCAGACATATTTATTCTAAATTTACGTGCCGTCTGAAAACTAACTCCAAATAATTCTAACTCAAAGCTTAAGAACACACTATTTAACATTAGAATATTACAATGCACAGTCTAATCACTAGCAATTGCATCCAGACAACGTTTTCTGTTACTGTACTGTTTCGCCAGGCCCAACAGCGGTTTTACATTTAGAGAGTGGATTGTCTAGGTGATATCCTGTTCTGCAAAAAATTATAATACAGTAGAACACCCCTTATCCGTAATTCTAACAACCGGAACTCCTGTTATCCGGAACAATTTTTCCAACGATTTAAAAAATTGTTAATTCCCGGGCGCGTGAGGTTATTTTTGTGCTCGCCAGACATGCGCACACTCACGCAGTGTTATCTGACGCGTCAGTTCGCGCTACGTACGGCATAGCTAACGAGTTGTTTCTGTGCTGGCTCGTGACCGCAAAGTTGTGCTGTGATTTATCAAAATGTTAAGTAAACATAAGTTACCGCCTTCTAGTGATACTACCGCTAAACGGCAAAAAAAAGTTCTTACAATTCAAGAAAAAGTGGACATGTTGAAAAAACTGGATGCCGGAAGTTCTGTGAAGTCTATGTGTACGATGTACAGTGTAGGAGTTTCTACAGTTTATGACATTAAGAAGCAAAAAGACCAGCTGTGCAAGTTTTACGTAGAAAGTGAAACAAAAGCAGGCATGGAGATTCGTAAAACCCTTTGTACAAGTAAAAGTTGTGAACTTGATGCTGCTTTAATGAAATGGTTCCGGCAAAGGAGAAGTGAAGGACTTAGCATTTCTGGGCCAATGCTTACTGAACAGGCTAAAATTTTTCACAGAGGTCTTAAACTTGATTATGAGTGTGATTTTTCATTAGGATGGCTACACAAATTTAAAACAAGACACTGCATTTCTCTGTA
>PNEQ01081545.1:0-10655 GCA_003012365.1 Medauroidea extradentata | reverse complement strand
AGTAAGTTTAAAGCCATGAAGGTATAAGGAAGTGGTGCGCAGGCTGTTGAAAATGTTTATTCTAAGTGTGAAAAAGTTAGTCCTTAATCTAAGTCGAACATTAATATTACTTGAGGCCGATAAATATATGTCAGCCGTAATTAAATGTAACTGTTTCGCATATACGGCCTGTCTAAACCGCCCGAGACTTATATTTTCAGCTAGTAAAGTATTAATAAGTAGGCAATTTTGTTACAGGCATATATACTGCCATTAATAGTATACACTTACGATACAGGTATAATTAAACGCATGTTTTTTTTTTAAATTATATACAGCTCGCACAAAAATAATTTATATTAAAAGTACTACTTTCCGTAAACGTTCAGCTATGCATGAATATCCACTATTGTAGGATTATTTTTATACACAATTACAAAAAGCGATAACTATTACAGGTGTATGTGAAGCGCTAACATACAGTCCTTAGTTCGAAACTAATACATTTACTATTATATCCGAGATTAAGTCTTTACTACCGTGCCTACTGTGATAAGGAGTCGATGCTAAAGGTCAGAAGCCTGCGATGTAAATACCGGCCTCGCATTTCCTAATGCTTTAAGCATCGTTTCTTATTCTAGTTAAACACTTGATTAATGTTCTGCTAGTTTGTGACGCGACTAGAATAAAGCTGACGGGAAAGTCGTGTGTGTCACAGACGGCCAGTACAAATACCGTCGACTTTAACACCAAACCGCATTTCCGTAACATATTAATATTTCCCATGAGTTATTTTTCCATTTCGTAAAGCCTATACACGGGTGAATTAAGAGAACATAGTAGAATGTACGCTCGCGATGACTTAGTCCTGGGTTCGGGGCTCGAAAACCATATAAGTTTATTTCCTTTTATCACCGATTATAGTTTAGGTTTTTTTAACTATACTTATTACGGATATAAAATTAACTTTTATACTATAGAGAAGGCGAAGACACGTAAGTAGAGCTATGTATAATGCTGTCAAAACGTCATTTCGCCTGCTGGGAAAACGTCCTGTTGTACATTATGACGTATAAATCCCTTGTTCTGACTGCAAATTGAATTATACTTTTGGTTCCGAGTGTCTACACCTCTACTGTAATGTTTGTCGGTCCCTACCATGTAAATACATGTTAGCATCTTGGCGAACCACGCATACTACCGCCCGAGTTCTTTCTTCCGTCACTGTAATTTAAACCTTGCTGTTATTGTTTTCAGAAAAGAAAAATACTACGGAAGCCTAAAGCTAACAGTAAAAGATGTTGAGCCATGATACTGTTTCAGAACTATTCCTCTCGCGTTCTTTGCATGTACCAGTATTCAAACTAGTACCTAGCGGCTCGCGAGTCTCACGAGAAACTTATACCAGTTCGATGATTTATTTATAATTACAGGTGATTATTACAAAGGTCGCTATCGAAAAAGTCCTGACCAAGTAATATTTGTTCAGTTACTAAGAAAAAAAACTTTTATAGGCGTATGCTAAGTATTTTTTAAAAATTATATTACGTAATTAATCCGAACTACAACACATGCAGGATGCTCTATACAATGCGATTAATATATTTTTCGTGAGGGAAGTTCTTGACCATTTTTAGCAAAAATAAATCTGTAATTCAGTGCAGTGCGCACCCAGTACGTAAATACAAATTTCGTGAAAAACAGGACCTAACACGTGTACATACATATGACTGTATGAGACCTCTGTTTATAAGTCAGAGGCTATGAATGCTAGCAAAATGAACATACAGTGTACGAAATAAGTAAATAGTGACGGTTAATAATCAGTCGCACGAGGTTCCAAGCTCAGTTAATGATTTTGTCGTTCGAGTACTAGCTCTGTACGCACAGCTTACTTCGAGTGCTTATTAAGTGATCTACGTTGAGCCAATCGCTCTATTCTAGCTGGCGAATAGTGTATAAATCAAGATTTTTAGGTTAGGGTAAAGAGCAACAGAGATTTAAGGTTAGATTTTGCCTGGTTTGTAGAAGAACGAACTAGCGTACTGGAAGGACCGTATTCTTCGTTTAACATTATTTACTGTAAATTCTGTGGTAAAGTCTTTACTTTGCGAAATAATACGCTGAGACATTAGAAGAATTGTGACTTCAATCCACGATATGAAGAGTGTCTGGTCTGTGAGCGGTGTGGTTTATCAATCACTCGCAAAGACAAGTTGATTAAGCACTTACGTACCGGTAATGGTGATGTCAAGAGGTAAGTAACTACCTGCTGCAAGTATCGCAAGAAGCAGTTCGCTTAATCTCGCAATGCTCGTCGACATGAGGCAGATTGTGAGCATAATATGGAAAGAAATCTGCTGAAATGCAACTACTGCAGCGCCTAGTTCACTCGTCTTGACAATCTGGCCAGGCACACGAAGATCTGTAAGGGTAAAGTAGCACGACCAGCTCAGAAAAAGCTATGTGAGTAATAACTGGAACCTGCTCGGTCGTCCTGTTCCAGGACGCCATCAACCTACCCTAAAATCGTAGTAGGGTCTGGTACGACAGTACAAATTAGGTTCGTCAATGTGGAAACTGCGTTCCGTGGGAATGTGAAGCCTTACGAGTCTGAGATTGATAACAGCAAAGTGAATACCTGACTTATATGTACGTATCGTAACATCATAATATACAGTAGGTAAAATTAAAGGTAATAACTGCGGAGTCCTTAATTTCTTGCTGGAATGTGATTATGTGAAGCCAGGACCAAGCGATGCTATCGGAGGAGGGAATGGGAACATGTGTAGGGACATGTTTGCAGGGTGTGGGTAAATGTGTGGAGGGTGTGGAAACATGTGTAGGAACATGTTTGGAGGTTCTGTGGACATGTATGAAGTATGCAGATACCTGTGATGACATATGAGGTGCCTAAGATGATTGCGGAGCAGGCGTATTTATGTGCGGAGCAGACGTATTTGTGTGCGGAGCAGGCATATTTGTGTGCGGAGCAGGGGTAGTTATGTGCGGAGCAGATGTATTTTTGTGCAGAGCAGGCGTACTTGTGTGCGGAGCAGTGAGGTGTTTATGTGAGGTGCCTGTAGTACGATGTGTGGAGGGTTATGGGGACATGTGTGGAGGGTGCGTGGAGCATGTGGAGAGTACATGGAGCCATGCATAACATTAGTGATATTTGTGTAGAGGGTAATACACAGTCTTGTGAGGTGCCTGTAGTGCTAACTGCGGGGCGAACTGCGGTGCCTGCGGTGCTAACTGCGTTGCTTGCGGTGCTAACTGCGGTGCCTGCGGTGCTTTGTGCGGTGCCTGTGGTGCTTACTGCGGTGCCTGCGGTGCTAACTGCGGTGCCTGCGGTGCTTTGTGCGGTGCCTGCGGTGCTAACTGCGGTGCCTGTGGTGCTTATTGCGGTGCCTGCGGTGCTAACTGCGGTGCCTGCGGTGCTTTGTGCGATGCCTGCGGTGCTAACTGCGATGCTTTGTGCGGTGCTTGCGGTGCCTGCGGTGCTATGTTAGATACTTTCATAGTCGTGTGAGGAGTGTACATAGGTGAGTGGGGGGATGGTTGTTAAGAGTGTAGAGACACAGACGGAGGGTGTGAGAATATGTGTGGGGACATGTTTGAAGGGTGTGGGGAAATGTGGTGAGTGCGAGGAGTCATTCACAACATTAGTGATATTTGTGTATGTGCGAGTTTGTGGAGATGTGTGCGGAGCCTGCAGTGCTTTGTGAGGTGCCTGCAGTGCTATCTCATATACTTTCCTAGTCGTGTGAAGAGCACGCATAAGGAGTGTACATCTGTGTGTGAGGAGATGGTTTTTAGGAATGTGAAAACATGGGCGGAGGGGTGTAAAGAGTATAACCACTGTCACTATAATGGAAATTACATTAGTGTGCTTGTAACCACTTTAATTTTGCTTAGAAGACGTTCGAAGAAACATCCTGCAAATTTTAACAACGTAGCATACGAGTAAACCTTTAATTTCGCAGAACTTGCATAGGTAATCTAGGACATTACTGTCATCCAACGCAACGGTTACATTTGGAAACTTCTCGGTGACAAGTTCACCATACAATATATAGGCAGTTTTCGATTAACGTTCAGTGGCCTGGCGACAGCTCCTACGCATTGACTACTACGGACTGACTCCTACGGACTGACTCCTACACACCGACTCCTACACACTGACTCCTACACACTGACTCCTACGAACTGACTCCTACACACTGACTCCTACGAACTGACTCCTACGAACTGACTCCTACGGACTGACTCCTACACACTGACTCCTACACACTGACTCCTACGAACTGACTCCTACGAACTGACTCCCACGAACTGACTCCTACGAACTGACTCCTACGAACTGACTCCTGCGGACTGACTCCTGCGGACTGACTCCTACAAACTGACTCCTACGAACTGACTCCTGCGGACTGACTCCTGCGGACTGACTCCTACAACCTACCTTTAAAGACAGAAATATTTACTCAGAAAACCTGTCACTTGTGAAACTTGAGCATGAAGTAATCTTGTTCGAAAAGCCCATCTAACCCTGCCTTGCTGTACTTGACCTGTAGAAGATGGTCATTTACCGGTTCCATTATAAAATAATGAAGGCTAAGTATGGTGATGACTTATAGTTGCCCTGCATGAACACCGACAGTTTCAGCTACAAAATACGAACAGTCGACTTTTACCAAGACGTGTTCACCGATCCTTACTTCCATTATGAATTCGATACAGCACCCTATCCTATCGGTCATCCAAGCTACGCGTCTCAAAACAAAAAAGGTTATATGCTAATTTAAAGATGAAAGTAACGGTGTGTGAATGACTGAGTTGGTAGGAGGGTGTGTAAAGATATACGCATACAGGTGCTGTGAGAATGTATTTAAAAAGGCAAAACGGACTCCAGAAATGTGTGATAAAAAAGAAAATTTCCTTTGAGGACTACATCAGGGCTCTGAACAGAGAGAAGGTTATGTGAGTAACTATATATAAAATCTGATAATGGAATACGCATCTATATCCCGAGTGTAGCAACAAAACTGGCGTTTAATAGACTATATGACACGTGATGTATGTTCGAAGATGGAGTGAACCCTCTACCACATAATACTCTGGCTAATGGTAAGTCGTGTTCATTATAACCCTCCCGACAGTGTCATACATCCTGAATACACTGAGAAGATCCGCACAATAAGCTTAAACGATATTATCTGACAAAGTTTAGTGCCTAAAGCAACGCCCATACTGCTAAAAGACTACAATGAAGAGAGGCTTGTTACACTACTAGCTGCTACAAGAATTAGCAGTGACGAGAAGGTTAGCGAAGAAATCACGATACTCCCTAAGATTACATCGGGAAACTGATTAAGGAACATCACTGCACCGCTGATGATAGTTACAGATATACAGTAGACCCGATTTCACATAACTGCTCGAGAATGTTATCTATACAATAGTTCTGACACCTATTGAAAAACCTCAGATATTTTAGATTCAGAAAAAAAAATCAGTAGCAGTTTAACACGAATAGTATTTCAAAAGTTCTAGTTACAGTCGAAAAATCAAATAAATAGCATATTGAACGCAATCATCTACGTACAAGAAAATACCAAATCACTATAAGTTACTCTGGGACACTAGAAATCACACACCAAAAGGTCAACGTACAAGAAAAATATCTTAAAGCCATATATTTAAACGAAAAAACAGTCTTTTAAAGCCTAACACAGAAAACCGACATGTAAAATCCGAGAGGGAGAGAGATGAGGAAAGGGAGGGAGAGATGAGAGTGGATCGAGAGAGAGGTTAGTAGTGTGAGAGAGAGAAAGCTGGAGAGAGGCGGAGAGGAGGGAGAGATGAGAGTGGATCGTGAGAGAGGTTAGTGGTGTGAGAGAGAGAAAGATGGTGAGAGGCGGAGGGGAGTGAGAGAGAGGAGTTTGGAAAGAGTTGGAGGGGTAGGTGAAGAGAGAGATAGAGAGCACATGTAAATCAATAAAGCAAAAAAAAAGGTGATATAAAAATGTTAAAAGGCAATACACACATTAAAAAAGTAGTATAAGACATACATACAAGGGAAAACAAGTGTTAGGTTAAAGGAAGAACAGAAACAAGGTTAGAGATGTGACTTGTTAGAAGGACATGTTAGGTTAGGTTAAGTTAGTCAGGTTAGATACAGGCAAAAAAAATCAAATAAATAACATACTGTGCACAATTATCTACATACAAGTAAATTACTTAAACCAAAGTATCAGTAGGTACTGTTCGACACTAGAAACCACATACTAAAAGTTCAACTTACAAGAAATTAAATAAAAAAAGTAATATTAAAAAAAAAAGGCTTTGGAGGCTTAACTCAGAAATCTAAACAGCAAAATGTGATGTATGTGAGGGAGAACGAAGGAGGTGGAGAGAGAGAGGAGGGTGGAGGAGATGAAGATGGTTGAGTAAGAGAGAGAAGAGGAGGGTGGATGGAGAGGAGGGTGGTGGGAGAGGGAGAGAGAGCAGAGGTGTGGAGGGAGTGATAAAAATACTTAAAAGCAGTAAACGAGTTTAAAAAAGTAATACAAGACAGACATACAAGGGAAAATAAGTGTTTGCTTAAAGGAAGAACAGAGACAAAGCTAGAAATGTGACTTGTTGGAAGGACAGGTCCGGTTAGGTTAAGTTAGGTGGGGTAGCGCTCCTAACGGTGATACTTGGAAATGGAGACGGACTGAACCATTAGTACATACAGCACTAACGCTATCTAGCTGACGACACTGGAACCAAGAAGATTGATGTAGCTACTTGCTCTCCTGGTGGAAAGACCCAGCACCATAGTCCTAATAATCAACATCACCTAGGAGACGATCAGTAACTTCTTGCAGCCCGACCTAGAGGTTAGCTATGGGGAAATGTGCTCACGAGAATGATACTGAAAATTACCTATAGAGTTGCGCCATGCTACAACACCAATATGATGTCACATCTCAGGAATGTGACGACTAATGTAATGGGGGAGTAAGGGGAAGTACAATATTGCACCATACTGCAACACATGTATGTGCTGACTCGGCAAGGAGGGGAAGGTGGTACAGGATGACATCATGGTATGGAGGGGAGGAGTGTCACGTGATGAGCGCGTGATTCGCATGCATGTAGTGAATTTGGAAGAAAGGTGAATGTCAAAACAGGTTGGCGTTGATGAGGGGAGGGGAAGGTGTCTGTCAGTGACTTGAGTGTAAAGTATGGTGTGGCACTAAGGAAGCCCCATCTAGGCATATAGTGTTTGTTATTTTAATTTAATCTAAAAAAATATTTTCTGTATGAGGTATGAGTGGGGGTGGTAGGAATGCGAAATCGAAAAGTTTTCGGAAAACTCGGAGAAAACTCCAATATTTGTTTTATTTGAAATTGTTCGGAAATAGCTAGGGAGTGTGGTGGGGGAGCTCTCCTAGGTGTGATATAGTTAATTACTTAATTTAATTTTGTTAAAGAGATGTTTTATGTTATGAAGTATGGGTAGGGGTTGGTAGGAATGCGAATTAGAAAAAATTTCGGAAGACTCGGAGAAAATCTCTATACTTTATTTGATTGAATTTATTTAAACTGGTTCTGGAATAGCTAAGATAGGAGTCTGGGTTAGGTTATTAGCACGAGAGAGAGTGGGGGAGCTCATACAGGTGAGGTATAGATATTTACTTAACTTATTTTTACAATTAATATATTTTTACAATATGGGGTATAATTTTGGGTTGGTAGGTATGCGAATTAGAAAATTTTTTGGATAAACTCTGAGAAAACCCCTATAGTTTATTTGATTGAATTAATTGACAGCAGGTATCGCGGACAAGATGGATGCTGGAAACATAATTGCCGATGAGAGATATTGCTCATTCAGGCTTCTTATTGCTCCTTTTCAGCCTCCTCCAACCTAATTGAGCAATACGGTGTTTTTGAGAATTTTTTTTAGTTTTCCGGGAAAATGTTGAGGGAAATTCGGGAAATTTTGAAGGAAAAATGCGAAATTTTGAGGGAAAAACAGGAAATTTTATTGATTTTGAGGTAAAAAAGGGAAATTTTCAGGTAAAAACGGGGAAATGACGTCATTCAAGATGGCGGCCGTGACGTTATCAGTGGCTCCGACGCTCCGATCCCAGGTCCCATGTCCCAAACTCCCCTAAATCTATCTACTCATGACTCTGAAATAAAACACTTCTCTTGATTAAGTTCTAACTCTCAAAAAAGTTTGTCTTTGTGTATGTATATATGCAGCGTGCCGCGTTGAAAATACGAAACCACAATTGTCGACACAATATGGGGATAAGTTTAAAAGTACCGAATAACACATTATTAACATCGAGGTCTTCAGCACTGGTGGGGAGTGACATGAGGTGAATATGGAGCAACACCGGAATGTAGGGGCGGGGAAACGGAAGATCCCCGAGCGAAACCTGCCGACCAACGGCACCGTCCATGCTTTCACAGAAGTTTGAATATTTATATAGTTACAATGCAAAGTAAAAGGGCCGGAGTATAGTATCAGTAAACAGACACAAGTTATTATTCATTTACAAACATTTTCTTTAATCTGTAAAAAATTACACAATTTCCTCAATTATAGTCAAAATTTTCGGATTCTCTTTTCGTAATTTTGCAAATTTCTTGAAAGATGTCACCGAATATCATTTGCTTATAATCCTGTAACAAAATATCTTACGGAAAGTATTTTAAGAGTATAGTCGGACCATGAATTCTGCTGCCATCTTGGATATGAGCTACTTCTAACAACACAAATTATAAAACAATTCCAAATTAAAAAAAAAATGGGAGAAAATTTTAAAAATTTAAAAATAACATCAGATTACAAGAGTAAAGATTTAAAAAAATATATTTAAAAAAACAACCAGAATGTGAAACGTAATTACCGCCGGACATTTTTGGTGTACTTCCTCTCTTCTCATATTTTCGAATGTTAAACGTTTGTAGCTATCTGAGAGTTCCGCAATTGTTTTATACAGAAGCGGCCTGAATTTACTAATTCCAACGGTTTTATAAATTACTCATTACATAAATAATACATAATAATTTATTTTTGTTCCAATAATTAGCTGAGAGCTTATCGCCAAAATATCACAACTTGTTACATACAACAAGACGTTTTAGTACAGATAACGAATCTACTTTCCTCAGTATTGGGGCAAAATTACCCAATATGCTATAAAACCTGCTGTTAAGTATCATTTAAAACATAAAGTTCATTTATTTATCATTATGCAAATGAATGTGGAGATTGATACGAAATTGTTGTGTTCACAAACTGTTAAAATTAATTCATTCGTACGTTATTTTCCAAACCAATAAACACTATTAGAAAAAGCCTACGTTTCAAACATACAAATAAACCTATGAAATTTCGTTAAAACTAGTCATTATAACCAGAAATATGTCATTACATATCCATTTACTCTTTGAAGACACAAGATCTAATTAAATAATCCGTCGGAATCAAAGCATGTATGTTTAACTCTAACTGTATTAAGTTTGGTTAAAGTACGTCTAAGAGCTCTCTAAATAACACATAAAATATTAACTCATGTCGTGGTACATGTCAAAATGGTCGACATACAGAAATTAATTCTGCTAAAATCACAACCTTTTTAATAAACTGTCAAACATGAAGTTTATTAAGTATCGATCTCGTAGAACATTATTTATGGCATGCATTTTTTACATTTTCATACTGTTCCAACTTTCGAAATTGTTGCCCGACGACATTATTTCCTACTAAATAGAAGTTTGGCCAGTGAACTGTCAAAATATGAAATATGTAAATCTCAAAATATAACCGAATGAACAATATTAACGGCGTGTTGTCTAACTGAATGGCCTATGTAAGTCTACTATCGATTATTGGCAGTGTCGAAGAATATTTTCACATATTCTAATCGTGTTGGCAAATGTTGTTGTTAAGCTGGGTTTCACTGAGATCTACTTTTTCCCCCAACTCTACATTCCTGCGCCGCTCCATGCTAATCTCAATTCAAACCCCCCGCCTCCCTCCCACAGTCAAAACACTGAAAACATTGCTGTTATATGCTGACCAGGATCTATTTAGGCCTACTCATTCACTGAAACAATTAGTTGATAAAGCATCGAAATAAAAATTTCGATTTGAATCGGGAATACTGATTATTGATGCATGAAACGCTTAATATTTTAAAATTGCTACCTTTAGAAAACTCATTCACGTAAACTTATAAAATTGTTAATGTATATGTAGGTACCATGTTATGATTAAAACCTGCATTCGGACTCAAAGATATTGGTGGGGAACATACAGACAGACGTACAATGTACATATTACAGTCACATAACCTAAATGAGCTTAGCTTCCAATTACGAGCTCAGGTTTACTGTCCCGTAAAGTTGTGAATAGATAAACTAATCAGGCTTACATATAGACCAAAGTGAAAGTGTCGCGAAGATGATATTGTTACAAGTTTGGAGAACACAAACTTTACATGTGGGCAATTCCCATGAGTTCTTTGGGATAGAGGTCTTATAATTACAAATAAAAGAGTTAAATTAAGTACTGGATTTAATAGCTCACAAAGCTACGAAATACACAAAACAGTAATCAACTAGAACTCTCACAACACAATTAGTTATGCACACAATTACTCCTG
>PNEQ01081540.1:10570-26445 GCA_003012365.1 Medauroidea extradentata | reverse complement strand
GTAAATCTCCAATATTTTTACCAGTTGCATCACCCTGTAGTTCTGGCAACGAGAGAACAGTTGTCACGATATTTTGTACATTTGTGTCGAAATATGTTACCACAATGGGATATAATTTCGAGTCCGTATCATTTGTCCCGTCTGTTGCCACGGAATATGATGCAGTCTGTAATTGTAGTACAATATCTTCTCTTGTTGAACGAGCCATCTCTGCAACGACCGCTGTTGTTTTCGTTCTTCCACTGGCGTATTTTTTTGCGATTTCGGAATCAGGAAACATCCTACGGAATAGTGGTGCTGCATGATCAGATGCGCTAAGCGCAATGTTATGCTCGATCAAAAAATATGTAAACAAACACTCTGCTTTAGTAATGTTATCAACTTCGGAACCAGCAGTGACAAAAAAACTATTTATTTTACAGCTACTTTCAATATTTTTCGCATAGGTTGTATGTTTGGTAGACTTCAAGTGGTTTGAAATGTCATTTTTACCACTGTGGGATATATTTAAGTCACATCTGCAAATGCTACAGAATGCAAACTTATCACCCCTCTCAGACTTAATAATGAACGGGAATTCCTTGGTATAATCTTCCCGAAAAGACTGCCAATACTGTTTTTTGCCCCTACAACTCATTTCGATGTCACAATCCTATGCACCATTTAAAACAAAACTAACACGTACACGCACAGAACAAAATACACCAACACGTTTTGCTATTACCGCTAAAATTAACTACCAAATACGACTCATAGACAAGATCGCCATATTGAACTTGCACCTGGAAAAAACCACAAACAACAAATAAAGCGTCGAAGCGAGGGTACGAGGCCGAATAAACCCGACAGGCCGTTCGGTTGTCATCGGCATTGCTGGTCGTATCATCGCCAGCCATCCTACCTATGTGACACTTATCGGCTCGTAAAATTGCGTGAAATCAAACTATGACGATGTAACACAATACAGCATGCAAAAAATTGTTATAGTAATCTATTGACGATTGAATGTCTTGTGTGGCGTAATAAAAAGTTAGACGGCAGATACGCTAATTCATCTCTTCATAAATAATTTTTAAAAATTATATTATTATTTTTTTTAAAAAACCGTACAAGATTTCACATTGCCGTACAATCGTAAAAGGCCTCGCGTTTCCGTACATTTTACGGGCGAATTGTACAAGTTGGCAAGTATGTAACTCTGCAAGGTGCAATTTGTGCAATGTTAATTTTTCTTTATGCAACATGGGCCGGCGTTCCGTTATGAGCCACATTGAAGGCAGAAAACCTTAAGCAGGCTGGGAGTTTAAACTGTGAAGGTAGGCCTAAATGAATTTTTCAAATCTGTACCATGTGAAAGAACAATGTTTCCAGAATAGTGTCAGAGCAAAGAAACTTTAAGTTACAGCGAGATAAGACAGATTCTTACATCACATTTGGTCTTGCGTCGTATTTCATGGATGAAATGAGTCAATTGCTAGAGAGTAAGAAAGTTGTAGCTTTTTTCAACAATTCATTGAACAAAGTTTTCCAAAAACAGGTGCACATTACAGTATGATTTTGGGATTCAAAGAGTGATGGTTTAGTGACCAGGTATTACACTATTGTTTTCAGGCCACTTATTAAATGCTTTTAATTTTGGTATTGAGAGCTTTTTTCTCCATAACTTCACAACATCATTATTTTAAAAGTAAAAAGTGAATTGACATAAGTGAAAATTGTTGTATATGAATATTCCTAGGACTTTGTTGCTTTGTAAATAATGAAGATATGAAAGAATTTCTGCAAGGTGAAGATATGTTGATTAGTAGTGTTCAGCTTCACAAAAAAGTTAAATATTGTCACTAATTATCGTGTACTGGCCGAACTACTGATTTTAGACATATAGTTTACTATGAAAAATGTTTCTATGGACATTATAAGTAGCCCTACGTAATTTTTGTTAGTTTTTGTTGAATTAGTTTAAGTTAGGTTAGGGTTTGTTAGGTTAGGTTACAAACATTAAATTAGGTGAGGTTAGGTTCCCTAACCTAAATTAGGCAACCTAACAAAAATTTTACGTAAGGTTTTTGGAGACATTAGAAGTAGTTCAACAAAAAAAATTTGTTACCTAACCTATGAACCTAACTTAAACTAACCTAACAAAAAAGTTTATTTACGTAGCACTACTTATAACGTCCCTAAAAATATTTTTCATAAGTAAACTATATATCTAAAATCAATAGTTTGACCGATACCCGATTAGTAGCGATGCTTAATATTTACGCAAAAAAATTGTCGCAACTCTACAACCTGGTTAATTTTATTGATAGTTTGTTGGTCAGGGATACAAGAGCAGCTAACCTGGAAAAGTCAGGGAATTTTTTTATGGGTTTTGGTAGCCACCCTGAAGTGTCTTATGGGTAAATTTTTTTATTTTATTTTCATTTCCCTTTTTTTATACTATTTGCTAATATAATTAGCTGGTTGAAAATGTTCAGAATTTCTATAAAACTATTCTGCAAATGTTTCCGAATGTGAAACACATAGGAAGTTTCACTATTATTTTACCAAAAATTACTTTTAAACTGTGATCAGTCTTTGTAAACATTAGCATTACATTGTTTCCTGCACACCAAGATCTAATTTTTTGTATTGTTGTAATAATTTACTTCGTATGTATTAATTTAGCTTTCAAATTTCTGTAGTAAGGTTAGTCTAAAAATATTACAGAACATTTTTTTTTCCCGTCATTTTGTCTTTATACTGTAATGCGGCTGATGGACGCCACACTATCAAACCAACCTGGTCACGGCACCATAATATGTGTAGCACATCGGTTCACTGACTAGTGGCCAATAGTGATCATATAGTGGTCAGTTATTAATATTCGCAGTACTCAAATAACTTAAAACTCCATGTTGTTGTAACAGGCTTAATAAGAAACTTCAAATTTTGCTTTACATTCCGAACCAAACAATTTAATTAGAAATATTAAATTTGGCTTTATGATCCAAACCAAACAGTTTAACTAGCACATGTTAATTCCTACTGATTTCACATAACGCCAAAAACTTTCAACTGACGCTCCTGGGAAAGAACATTTCTGACACAACTGCTGAAAACTTGATTGTGCCCGTTTCTTACACTGCCAGTACAAACTCATATTTAACTGTACATTCTTACGTCACGCAACACCACTCTCAGTTAAAAAAATAACAGGAAAACAACAGAGACGAAAACGATTCTAAATAAGTTCTCATGGCTGTTCCGCCACCTCTAACACGCTGACAAGACATTCTGTCCTTCACAACCATCTCTCTCCGTATTCAATCAACAAGTAAGTGTCATGGCCGACCCCGCAACGCTGTTGTTTCCCTGTAGTGCCTTCGGCGGCCACCCAGCGCACCAAGGTAAAAATGTAACGGAAAACTAAAACTACATTAGATATAATTAACAAATACAATCCTTATACATTTAAACAACCTCTGAAATGAAAATACTGCTTTGAAAACTATAATTAAACATTAAATTAAAACATAAACTTTAATAATTTTAAACAGCATGTATTTTCATTGGCTTATGTGCAGGCCTGCGCAAGCATATTGTGACGGGCCGAGAGATATAATTCACCACAAATCCTAGTCACGGTGTACCATCACCACCCCTTCACTAGGGCTAACCTCAACATTGGTGATGGCAACTAACAAGTACACAGTAGCAGAGACGTGGGTTGCGATTCCCAACTATTAGCAAGCAACGCCTAGGCAACAAGTTTACTTCAAATCTAACAAATCTGAGTAATCATCATGTCATAACCTCACAATGTAGCAAAACCAATTAATCATTATCATAATCAGCAAGCAATGTCATTATTATTTTGTAATCAGGAAAAAGGGATACATATTACCATTTAGCTTCAACTTCAAAGAAAGATCAAATATCGGGTTCAACCACAACAGCGGTTTATTGATAAACCACAACATTTTAACAAAGGATCCACATTACATAACCTTGATGATTATACATATTCGAAAAGTCAACATAAATCAAAGCATTCAAAATTAAACAAATAACATTAAACATTAACTTTACAAAATACTATTACCAGGCGTGCAAATGGAATCAATTATATAAGTGAACAATATGAAACATTAAGAAGCCCTAGTCCTGAATCCTGAGTAGGGTGTAGCAAAACATTAACAAAACATCGGCTAGCCCTATCCTCGTACGGAACTAGCTCACACAAAGGCTGTGTCCCATACCTCAGTAGCTAACCTGACACATTGTGGGGACACACGCCCCTAAATACAAATAATTAAAACTTGGGGGACACTCGCCCCTACACATAACCACAAACACAAGCATAACCTACCTCAGTAGTATGCACACATTAACTAACACCCTCGCACAAGTCTCATAAATCGGACACATAAGGTGCATGCAAAACATCCAATTCACTTACTATTAAATATCTGCCATGGTTTACCTTCTCTGTCTGTCAAATCTAAGCATCACATTGTACGCCTACAAAGATTAATTAACAAGCAAACAAAACTAAACTATAGAAGTTACAGGTCTGCCCCCCTCCCTCCCTCTCTCTCTCGCTCTCTCTCTCTCTCTCTCTCTCTCTCTCTCTCTCTCTCTATGGATATTTGAAGGTTAAAACGGACAGACTTATAATCTTAGATATTCACGGATATTTTCGACATCTGTCTTTATCGACAATCGACACATTAATTTTCGGCACACATGAATGGATTAACGAGATTTAATTATTTTTCATATTTATTTTAAACCTAGAAATCTTTTCCTTTATTTTTGCAGAAAAGATCGTCCTGTATACAAGCAAATGTGGGAAATTTACGATTTATTTTACGCCAAAATAAATAATAAATTACATTTTTTAGAACTCCTCATAATGGCTGCACCCCATATTTTGGGCCAAAATTTTTGGTAAAAGAACTTGCGATGATTATGTTAATAAATATGGGTATTTACATTTTATGTGCGGCGCCACGATACAACCAAACTACATCTCATTCGAGGCCATAAATAAACTTATGCAGATATATTCATTTTTCAACAATAAGTAGCCGATTTATCATGTTCTTAGTTTCTCTAAACTCATTCTACAAATTTTTCCAAGTAGGAAAATGGGTGGAAAGTTTCACTGCTATTTCACTGAAACAGGTTAGAAAATATTTCAGTCTGTAAAAAACGTTAACAGTTGGTAGTTTCTTGTATAACATCTCAATGTTCACAATACTATAATAATTGATTATACATATTAATTTCACTATCAAAATTCCACAACAAGAGTCTTCTAAATATACTTCCGAAAATTACGTAGAATTAAGTTGGAAATATTACAGGATTTTACAGGATTTTTAGTGCTAGTTACAAGATTTTGGAAATCAACTTGGTGGCAGTCCTGGACTAGGACTTGGGCCATTATGCTACAGGGCTTCAACTCAAGAAATAACCAAACAAGAAACTAAACAAGGCGCCGCAAATTAATCAGTTACAAGTCCTGCAGCATAACAATCCATTCCACATTTACGTTACTAAAGACAAGGAAACCATAGTTACATTTTAAATTACAACATAAACTTCGTTATTAAATTTAAATTGCCTGTATTTTCACTGGCCCATGCCGGCCTGCACAAACACATCTCTGTCTCTCTTGTGCACTTTACGAGCGGTTGTTCACGTGCATTCCAGTGAGAAGTATGAGTAGAAGAAAAACTGTTGAAAATCTAAATTTAGCCATTCCAGGAACTGGGTAGGCACACTTGTGCCATCAAACTAAATTAGCCAACAAAACACCTAGCCTGGTGTTAAAGTACATTAATAATTCAAATATTATATAAACTGCTGCAAGTGTTGATATTAAATTAAAATTTCAAAAATGAAAGGTGACAACCTAAACAAATTACATTAATTATAAAATGGATAATTTTAAAACTGATAACGTTACCCTTCTACACTTCCTACCTGAAGATTATAAATCAAATACTATATCACAACAATTTCAGTAAATTACAACAAATAAAATCTAAACAGTAATAATACAAATAAAGGAAATTGAGGCCTAAGTGGTGTGTGGACCGCCTCACAGTCTCACTGCCTCTCTTGTGCACGTGCGCTCAAGTGAAAAGTAAAAGCAGTAGGAAATACTGTTAAGATTTAAATTTTGCCATTGCAGGAACTGGGTATGCACACCTGTGCCATTACACAAAACTTGCCAACCATACAGCCAGCCTGAAGTTAAAGTACACTTTTAATTCAAATATATAAACTGCTGCAAATTATGATCTTATACTAAAATTACAAGACAAAGTAAATTTCAGCCTTAACAAACCAATTTAAATACAAAATCATTTCAATACTGATACATATAAAAGTCCAAAACATACCATACCGAACACCTGTCAACAATACCTGAAAATAATTAAGTAGATAATAGCAAATTCAATAAATTAAATAAAAATAAATACACAAAGTAAAAATAATACAGGAAAGAAATATGGCCTAAGTGGTGGGTGGACCGCCTCACAATGCACGTAGAAAACTTACTGGATGTTGGCCCCCAGTACGCCTGATAACTTACGTTGCTTACATTGGCAATATTAGGTGTCTAGAAATGAGGTAAACAGTATTTCACCTACAGATGATTTATTACGCTTACGTTACACAGTGGCAACATAAGGTCTGGATTACGCACGCAGCGAGGTAAACGTAGTGATGCGTCCCTTGCAGTAACAATAACCCTAAAGCACACGATAGTGCACGTGATAGTGAACTTTGCGTAGTGACTACGACCGGCTGGTATATCGTACGTGGTTGGTGAGTGATCAGTGTGGAGCTAGTGTACGAAAGGTGAGTCTACGACACCAGAAGGTGCACCTCCTTAGGCAGCGAGGGGCTGGCGGCCACTATGATGGACCGTCAGGCTCGCTTGGAAGCTGGCGTAGAGAGTTGTATTGCGGTGAGCATGTGCCTAACTAACGTGTTACAAGGCAGCCGTTCCCTTGCACGTTGTAGTGTGGTAGGGCTCTACAAGTGATGTTAGCGGTACAGTGCGAAAACGGTGGCGAGCTATGCTAGGCCGGTGGTGGGGTGAATGGCACGTAACATGCTGCACACAGAGTGATACTCTCAACGAGATGAATTGCGTGGGTGCATGATAATGAAATGAATGTACAACGTACTGCTCGCATGTATGCTGAACACAATGGCGGTGTCATAACCTGCACATGGTCGGTCACAAAAACATGAATTACGCCCTTAAAAATGTTACACAAATACAAAATAACCTTAGCAACGCATGTGCAATATTATGCTGAATAAAATAATACCAAAACGAACCTCGTATGGTGAAGGATGACTGCCGATGGCTCCCGATACAAAAGTCCCTAACCACGTGGCGGTGGTGATGCCGACGCTGTGTTTAAGTTAAAAATACCAAAATGGTCACAATTATTAGGTTAAGCGGATGCGCAATGCAATGGGGAATATCTGGTAACTTGTGCTAAGCAAAGGTGAACCGGTATACTAACGAGACTAAGGGAAACTAACAATCAGTGAAACAAAAGATAACACGGACAGGCGTCTTATTTCTCCAGAAGACGGTTACGAACTGCCACGAGGAAGGCAGCCACTAGGTGCTCCTTGCCTCGCTACGGGGTTTACACACTTCCGGTACCTCGTGCGTGTGAAATATTATTATTTTATGAAAATGGCACACACTAAATTACATAATAAATGGCGTTACATATTTTGCTGATATTGAATGATGCATTTCTAAATGTCTGCTGAAAACATGAAAGTAAACATAGCACACACTGTACACTGCTGTTTAATACACAATACACTTTGCACTGAATGATTTGACATGCATACACACTGTGGGGTTGCGGGACGATTATGGGAGAGTCTGAGAATACTTTGAAGTGGGTGGAAAAGGACACACTCGCGCCGTTATGGGCTTAACCCATACGCTGGCCCTGCGGCCGGCATCACGTTATGTACAAATCAGAACTTTTGAGAAATTTCGTTACAGACAAGTGGGCTGTTGACTTAGTAAAGTGTTACACAATTTAATTTTATGACGTATTTTAAAACCGTGCTCTTGTGTTTTTAGTGTTTTTGCAGTAATTATTTTTTAAGCCTAAACAAGAGCAGATGTAAAAAATAAATTTCACCATGTTGAGTAATTTTTTAAAGTGTGTTAACTCAACTGTTTTGAGCTAATTATTTAACAAACAATGTTTTTGTTCACTTATTAGTTAATACCATATAATTCCTTTTCTTCAGAAATTACCTATCTCTGCAGAAACCTTTCTAAATATAACCACCAGATTAGTCATATCGATAACAGGTCCTGTTCAAGCTTAAAAAATTTTTTTTTAAAAACAGCAGAGAAAGGGAATTGCGACTGTGTGTTTTTCTCATAAGACACTTTTCCGGATGTAAATTTATGCAGTTTTATGTGTCATATACTATTTTTGCTTTTTTTTATTGCACATTTTTATTATTTTTAATATGAAAGAGATGTAATAACTGAATTAAAAATTTATTAGTAATTGAAGGATATTGTGATTATAAATTTCATGCAGTATTTCTCTGCTTGCTGTGCTACATTTTATTTCATGTGTCTGGCCATACCAACGATCACAGGTTGGCTGCTTCACAGCCTACTTCTTGCCACCGCCATGCCGCTGTTACATTGTAATACAACCCACAGGAAATACTGTACATGTTTGCAGCCACTTTTCTCACAGTGACCAGTGTCCTGGTGCCCGGCATCATTAGCATGTGCAAAACATACAAATCTGAAGTTTAGCCTGCCTGAAAGTCATCTTTGTACCATTTATATCTCGCCACGCCATGTGCGGCTGTGCTTTGCGTGTTCGTTGGCCATTTTGAACATCTTTGCGCAATCTTGTGGTCGCACACAGAACTGATTGGGGTCTTCGTACCTTCTGTAGCGCATTACTTTTTCTAGGCTTCTATTTTTTCAACATGTAGAGACAAGACATACCTCTGCACTGCTCCTGTTTTTCTGGAAGATTTAGTCCACGGGACTTAGCTCCCATGCTATTGTATTATTTTCTTTACGTCATGTAATGTTAGTATTTTGTTTTAAGTTAAGATGGCTTTGTATGTCGTAAAAAAATTGGCACTGTTTGGGTATGAAGGTATTTGCAGATGAATAATTGACGAGCATGCCATGCATTATAAGAAAGGTCCTTGTTGCAATCGCATAGTTCACATAGTCTCCGTTAAAAATAATCAAGTACTTGTGGTAGGTGGTGGTGCAGTGCATTCTGGCATTGGTCTACCTTTTTGACATCTAAAAATTGACGCAAAATCGACTCCAATTTGGCTAACAATTAGGAAAGCATTTAGGATGATGTCATGTTTAATTCAAATTTGGAGACACTGTTATCCTGAGGTAGCATTTTCATGATTTTATAAACATGAGGGAATAAGTAAGGATTCTATTATTTTACAAAAAAAACAAACTCGTACAAACATCAAGACTTCCATAGGTTTTGAAAGTAGCTAAACAATTGTGAATTTCCAAAAGAATTTTGTTTTTGTTTAAACCTACCAGGTAGCCAACTCGTACAATGTGCAGTCTTACCTAGCGAGTTATATCATATGAAGACACTAGGGCAAAAAAGAAAATAGAAATTAAAGTGATAAAATGAACAAATTAGTGTCAGAAATTCATTAACAAGACATTTATTAACATGACACATTAAGGTATACAGAATTACAAATTTAGGCGACAATGTCGCTGAAATATGGAATTACAATGTACAAAATAATTAAATGAAAGCGCTAAATGTCGGCAATCAGCCGCTTCAGTAACCTTATAATCCAATACACAAAAATTAGCGCTCAATAGTGAAACGGTAACATTATTCACAATTTTGGACTTCCTTTTTAAGGAATGAAACCTTCTGAAGAAGGCATAGTTGAAGGCACAGCGCCATTAAACCAATTAATACTCGATGCCTAAATGCAGCTTCGCAACGCATGTAAGCAAACTCCAGTGAACTACGTCTCCAAAAGTCAACATAAAGAAATTACAGAAAACATGATTGAAATTCAAAATCACTTGTCGCGGCATGAGTACACCTGGTGTACCAAAATGTCGACACTGCTCATGTCACGACGGTGTTTCGGTTACAAAATCCACTAAATACAAAAATACTTTAATGGGATATAATTTCAGTGGCGGAGCCTAAACAACAATTTGGACAAGGCTAAAAGGTGAAATATCAATTACCATACATGACGGTGGCCGCCTCCACATGCCATGGGGAACAAGTCCCTGCTAAACTATACCTATGGAGTTAACTTACATGCGTGTGCCCAGGTGAACTGCCTACGAACAGAGCTGATAGGGAAGAGACCTCTAGCACACACGACCACTAGCCTGGCCAGGGCTCATCGCCGCGCGTGCGTTGAGGAAAGGAGAGGGGAGGCAAAGAACACACTACATGGAACAAGGAAAAGGGGGTACCGATCGTCGCCGCACCCGCCGCCGATGATCATGGTCAGTTTATAAATCTTCCTGACGTCGCAAGCGCCACCGAATCACAAGGCACTCCGTACAAATGTAATTTTCTAGGGCTTATTGCTTCCTAAAGGGTGCGGTTCACCTCAGTTTTCAACGTCTTTTTTATTTTTATATTTGTACCAGATATTTTTTTTTCATATTTTAGACATAAATTTTGATTAAATCTTCCTCTTAGGAAATTTGTGTATCTGTCATAGTTTTTTCGTAGTAAGTGGTAAACGTCAAAGTTTGCACTTTACGGTTTTATGTACACCACTAAAACCGACTGACGTACCAAACTGAAAAAATTCACAGTGTATAACAATGTTGTAGCCTATGATTTGACATACATAAAAACTAAAAATAAAATATGTTCGTATTTAATAAAAAATGCTGAATTTTAAAATGAAAATTAAAATAGTCCAACAATTTTTAAAAAATACAAAAATAGATATTTTCTGTTTTTATATGATTCAAATTATAGCCTACAACATTGTTATACACTGTGAATTTTTTCGATTTGGTATGTCAGTTGGTTTTAGTGGCGTACATAAAACGGCAATGTGCGAATTTTGATGGTTACGACTTATTATGCAAAAACTATGAGATATATACAAATTTCCTAAGAGGAAGATATATTCACCATTTATGTTTTATATAAGAAAAAAATTATCTGGTACAAATGTAAAAATAAAAAGAGACGTTGAGAACTGAGATGAATTCCAATTTTGCAATACGTGTTCTATATATGTTTTCTACCTAATTTTTCATAAGGTTTCTAATGCCAAAGTTTGTCCGTCTGATTTAGATCCAGCCTGTGTGTGTGTGTGTGAGCGCGTGCGCACGTGCACACGCGCATGAATATATCACACAGATATTCAGTCGTGGCTTTAACTGTTTCTTTAATTGTGTAGTCTTGATAGTCAGCTGGGGAATGTTTACATGCAAGTCATATTTTCACCAAACCTGTCTAAAATTACGATTTTAAGCATCTGAACTGTTGGATGAGCATTCTTAACCATCACACGAAAAATTTGTAATTTGCGAAACCAGATGTAATAAAATAGAAAATGCACTTGTTTTATTTACAGGCTACCTGTTAAATGTTTATATTAAAATCATCTTTATCATTGTGAATTTGTCTAGTCGTACAAAATACTGCATGCAATTAAATGTGTAGATTCCGTGCTGAATTGGAATGAAGATTCTGTTGGGTGTTAACTAGGTGAATTATCCAGGAGTTCTTTATTACAGTAGTTAATTTTTAAAAATAACTGAATTCAAGCAATATTATAATTGAATCAGTTTTATGTTGCAGAGAATTGTGAATAAAGTGTCTAGTAATCTCTTGGTTTAACGACTCTCAAGGTACTAAAAAATACTGTCTTTAATTGGAAGGGGTTTTTAAACTGAATGATAATAGAATGTTGGAACTGTAAATGGGTCCAAAAATACAGTTGTTAAAGTGAAAGAATCGTTAAACTGGAAGACTTTAAACTGGGAGATCACTGTAAGTAATGTTTTTTTTTTTTTAATTTGAATTTGAATTTGCTGTGCTGAATGTTACATGTTTCTGAAGATTGAGTTTGTACAGTACTGCAGGATGAACGGACTATGCGAAAGTTGCTGGGAGCTCTGGCAGGGTGCAGTGGATCAACGCTGGCCATGCTGATTGGCTCGTATGCTCCATCAGAGCAGCTGGCCCTGGGTGACCTTGGTGAACCTCTGTCTGTTGGTGATGCTGTTTTCCAACTGCTGACTGTACTGTCCCGGCGAGCCACTTCCCCTGCTCTTGTGCTACGTCCTCTATTCCACTTCTTGTCAACTGGTGAGTGTTACTTCTCCATCAAATCTTAACATTCCTAGTTTTTGTTTCAAAAAAAAAAATATATATATATTTTTCAATGTAATATAAAAACATCCACAAGAAGTGTGTGTAAGAAATAGTGATGGCTCAATTCCGATTCCAGAATCAATCGATTACATTAATTCCACTGGAATCGAAATCGAACCGAATCCCTGGTTTTGGAATCGATATGACCGATTCTTATAAAAAAAAATCCCTATGAACATATTTTAGTCTCACAGTGATTTTGTGTACGAACAGCACACTATTTGATTCTGAAATTGTCGCTAATATAGCACACAAAAATGCAATTCTTAATTCCATTGGTGACCGTCAACTATAAAATAAACTTGTTCGTCAGTGATCGTTGTAATTGTTTAGACAATTACATTGCATTATATTCAGTATCAAAATAAATACTTATACACCATGCTGGTTAGCTACTAACGCCTATATCCCCAAAAATAAAAATTACAAATCATTGCATAATTGTCGTATCGCAATGTTTTGTTTACGTTTCTGGACCAGAGAGGTTAACTACGTCCGAAGTACGACATTACTAGAACAAAATGGTTGCCGCAAGAATGGATTATAGTTAGTACCAAAATATTCCACTGGATTGAAAATGGAACATCACAGCGCTACTAGTTTCACAGTCCGCCATCTTTAGTGTTTGTCTCGCGTGTGGACTTTCCCAACTGAACTTAGCATATCTATGACGTCTCAAAATATAAACAATGTTTGTAAACACTACAACGGTAATAAACGGTAGCGAATATGTAGTGAAATTGTTCAGTCGTTAATTGTAAATCACTTTCTAATCCACAATTATTTTAATATGTGTGCCACAAAGTAAAAAAGAAAAAAAGTATTGATTTTTTTTAAAGTATGATACGACTCGCAGAATCCGAAAACAAAAACTTGAAAGAGAAACGGAACTTGGAAAACTACTGTAGGCCCTATTGATCGGTTTTAAATATATATCTTTCTGTCATAATAACCAAAGTTCCTATATACCGGTAAATTTTTATTCACAATCTTTACTACGTAAGTACCGGTAAGTACTGCTGATCACGAAATGTGCTCCCACCAAATGTGATAATACAATTATGCACAAAATTAGGTTGCCAAACAAAACCAACGTAATCTCTAAGGTCTAGTCATTTACATAAATTTAATCAAACAGCACAGATCTTGTTTTTCTGCATATACGTATAGGCCTATATGTGTGTTTTATGTATGTAACCTAGTTCAAGTAATTGCATTTCTTTCAAAGGTATTATGAGGATTTTATATATAAGAAAATAACATTGGTTAAAAAAAAATTAAATGAAATCCTTAGAATCGGACTCTGAATCGAAGAATCGAATCCCAATTTTAAGAATCTATGTTGGAATCGGAATCTGTAAATTTTAGGAATCGACCCAACACTAGTAAGAAATTTTTTTCTAGCCCTCCTATTTGCTCTTTACCCAACCCACCAAAAGTGCCGCCCTTATTTCATCTTACATCTTGTGCCTGGTATTGAGATGCTAGATAAGTTATTGTGTGGAGCAATTAGCTTCACTTATAGCCACTTATATAAACTTTTGCTTCATGACAGTTCAGCTAACATACAATCAAGCATGACTGGAGGTCAAATATTAACAGACTTTCATAAATGATTTGTCTAAGAAGATTATCTCTGGTTTTCTGATTGTAACATAAAGTTTGCCATAGAGTATGGTGTTTTGTAAACAATTTGTTGATTGGCCGAAAATAATGTCACTATGTGGTGGGATTTTATGGAAGTTTAACGAGAAATTGATTTTATCTTTGTAGTTGTGTATTATAAAGAAAAACAAGACCGTACACTGTTTATTCATTAATATCTTTTCGAACACACTTCTGGTAGATAATTATACTATGATAGAGTAGGTATAAGAATGTAGTGAATAATCAATATATCTATTCAGGAAACCAGTTGTTATAAGTTGCAAAGAGTCATGATTTCGAAAAAGTGTAAATAGATAGTCATTGAGCATGTATGGATTGGGTTAAATGTTATTTACCTGAAGCTAGCATCCGTGTTGTGTGGTGCAGTATTTATATTTCGGAAAAGTATTTAGAATCTTTCAGTGTGTGATTTGTTGACTACTGGGAATATGACCTGGGTGTTACAGTTTATGTATAGACACTTGTTTGTCCTTTGTATTGGATTGGTTTAGTTAAATGTTAACGTTGTCAAATTTAATGTGCAAGATTAACATTGCTGGTAGTTCCCACAAATGAGTGATTATTCTTTGCATCAGTACTAACAGCAACAGTTAAGTTTGTTTTTAAAGTGAACTCTTTTTAACATTTTTTAACTAATGAGTATGAAAAATTAATTCTACACAAGGAAGAGTCCATCAAAATAATTTTACTGGTAGACGTAAGTATTGTTAAAACATGATAAAAAAGTGCAATATAGGTATTGTCTAAAGAATGACATTTAACTAAATGTGCCGGTTTCCTCCTTCAGTTCATATACATTAAATGGAGTCGCAACAGTATACCTAACTTTCATGTATACAGTAAACAGCAAGCTCCTGATAGGCTTATTGCTAGATTGCCACACATCAGTCCTCCAGGACAGATGTGCAGACATGGGTTGGAGAATGAACAGAGGTCTCCTGACCAACTGTAATCCCTCCAATCTTCTTCTGCAACCCTGTTGCTTATCTCGAAAAGGATAACACTGTTCCAGGAACTAACACAGGGGTTTTTGACCAGAAATTAAATTTGACTTCTCCAAACAAATCTCCCTGTTTTTTAAATTACTTTTACATTAATGTCTGCGAACCCTGTTTACTGAACAAAGTTAGTATAAAAATGCTTCACAAGTCCACAAGGATTAAAAAATCAAAGAAGCAAAATTACACCTTATGACCTACGTGTATGGATAGAAATATTTGACTGGAGTGTCCAGGAAAGATGTCCGAAAAGAATTAAAGAGATGACGACGCCTCGGTGCTGTCCATACATATAAAATACTACAAGGTCATGGCTCTTGCAGACACTGTGGCCAAACTAGCTGTCTCCGGTGAAGCACACTCCTCCTCTGCCTCCAATACTACAAAGGTGGCATTACCCACCATCAAGTTACCAACCTTTGGGGGAGATATAAAATCATGGCAAAATTTCTCTAACCTTTTTGAGGCGCTGATAGCAAAACACACCCAGATAACAAACGTGGAACGACTGTCGTATTTGAAGTCATCACTACAAGGTGAACCCTTGTCTCTAGTTCAATCACGCTCACTTACTGAAGACAATTATGAGGTGGCGTGGAAGATTCTCCAGAGGCGCTACAATAACAAGAGGCTGATAGTGAACCACCATCTTGATGCCCTGATCAACGTACCATCTGGTACAGGAACTTCCAACGCCTTGGTTCAGTTATTAGCAGTGATTCAGGAGAACGTTGCTGCCCTTAAGGTGTTAGGTGTGGCTGTC
>PNEQ01081540.1:0-10470 GCA_003012365.1 Medauroidea extradentata | reverse complement strand
CAAAAAATATGTAAACAAACACTGCTTTAGTAATGTTATCAACTTCGGAACCAGCAGTGACAAAAAAACTATTTATTTTACGGCTACTTTCAATATTTTTCGCATAGGTTGTATGTTTGGTAGACTTCAAGTGGTTCGAAATGTCATTTTTACTGCCGTGGGATATATTTAAGTCACACCTGCAAATGCTACAGAATGCAAACTTATCACCCCTCTCAGACTTAATAATGAACGGGAATTCCTTGGTATAATCTTCCCGAAAAGACTGCCAATACTGTTTTTTGCCCCTACAACTCATTTCGATGTCACAATCCTATGCACCATTTAAAACAAAACTAACAAGTACACGCACAGAACAAAATACACCAACACGTTTTGCTATTACCGCTAAAAGTAACTACCAAACACGACTCATAGACACGATCGCCATATTGAACCGGCGCCTGAAAAAAACCACAAACAACAAAGCGTCGAAGCGAGGGTACGAGGCCGAATTAACCCGACAGGCCGTTCGGTTATCATCGGCATCGCTGGTCGTATAATCACCAGCCATGCTACCTATGTGACACTTATCGGCTCGTAAAATTGCGTGAAATCAAACTATGACGATGTAACACAATACAGCATGCAAAAAATTGTTATAGTAATCTATTGACGATTGAATTTCTTGTGTGGCCTAATAAAAAGATAGACGGCAGATACGCTAATTCATCTCTTAATAAATAATTTTTAAAAATTATATATATATTTTTTTTTTAAAAACCGTACAAGATTTCACAATGCCGTACAATCGTAAAAGGCCCCGCGTTTCCGTACATTTTACGGGCGAATCGTACAAGTTGGCAAGTATGAATAAGGTAAGCTGAATGAGTTTTACGAGATTTCCTTAGTTTACCCATCCCACTATTTACACTCGTTCACTCTATCCCCCTGAAAAGTGTAAATAAGGGATTTTACTGTACATTAAATTGTCCTTGCGACTCCGAAATAAAATTTAATATAGACTGCACCTACAACAATGACTTAAGTTTTAATATCAGTTTTCCCATTTAAGATGTTTTCCCAGCTAAGAAGTTTGTGGTGTAAAGTCCCTTCAAAAACGTCTTAACAGGGTTTTACTGTATTTTATTTTCTGGCTAATTTCCAATATTTTCTATCTTGGATAAATGATGTGGTTTTCCCAGGGTCTTATCAATTCGTGGTAATTGAAACTGCCCTAGTTGCAGTTTAATTTAAATACAGAGAATATTTATTTAATTTTTTTTGCTGAATTTAAATAATGTAAGGATGTGTTAGCTACTTCTATTTTTTTTCTGTTTTCACCAAGTTAGCATACTTAATTTACAGGCAGTTTTTCTTTAATTACCATGTCAATAAATCTCCAATTTAATTTAGTTGGAAATGTTTCATTTCTTCGGAAATAGTTGTTGAAAATACCAAAATTGAGTACTGTAGTCTTGATATACCATACATGGTACACAGACACTGCATTCCAGTACATACTATACACTACATTGGATCGGTTAACCAATAGTCTGTTTCTTCCTGTCATGACTGTTTCTCCTAAATTAATTACGTTGTGGAAATAACACTCAAACATACATTTCCAGATATTTATAATGCACTTAATCATTTTTATAAACACACACAAGATCACGTTATGCTGTAACTTATAAACACACATTTATCACTGCACGAGCCAAAAAGTTCAGGCGTGTTTCTCCATTACACGGTACGGTAGATAAAATACAATTTAAATGTGAATCCACAGACTTCAAATATGTTCAGAAGATATTAATACTCGCACGAACCATAAACAAAAATATTCACGCCACGCCAAGTAAACAATAAACAGATGACAATGATTACCGAACGTACGAGCATGCCGCATGGTAAGAAATAAGCGAACTGAGAATCCTATGTCACAAAGTCAACGCCTTCAAATTCTGCTACGAAAAGCCAAAAAAAAATTGTATTTCAGATGTAAAACTGGTACAATGCGTCAAATCCACTGTGCCACACAATTATAATAACTGTACGAAAAGATAATATGGAACTTGAAAATTGGTATATGTACCAAGAAAATGGTACGTTGTGTTCGCTGCATTGTTAGTTTACCAAATTTTGAAATTCCAGTTTTTTTAGAGAATTCCCTTACTTTTCCCTGACTTCAGACGTCTTTTCCTGGTTTTCAAGGTCGCTCGCCACCCTGTATTAATTGTGAAGGGGTACCAGCTGCCACATCAACTTAATTAATAGGACATACAGTATTTACTTGCATAAACATCACATTAAAAAAAATTTTTTTTGGCCCAAAAAAATGGGGTCTGGCCATTATTTTACAAAAAAATTACCTTTAAGATTTTTTTAGGGTAAAATAGAAAACTTAAGGGCGCAGCCTACCGCAATTTTCATCGCCATTTTTTAATTTTATATTGGTACCAGATATGTTTTTTCTTATTTTAGGCACAAAATGTAAATAAATTTGGCTCTTATAAATTTTTTTATCTCTCATAGTTTTCGCGTAATGGCTTGTTTAAGTCATATCTTGCATGTTTCCGTTTTAACGACCACACAAAAACCAACTGATATACCGAACTGAAAAAAATCACAGTAGATAAAGACATTGCAGGCTACAATGACATGCTCATGAAATTAAAGAATAAAAATTATTTGAATTTTAAAAAAATGCTGAAACTAAAAATAAAAATTTTAAAAATGCAATAATTTTTTTTAAAGTACACATAATTTTTATTCATTAATTTTATGAGCATGCCATTGTAGCCTGCAATGTCTTCATCCACTGTGATTTTTTTCAGTTTGGTATATCAGTTGATTTTAGTGTGGTCGTTAAAACGGAAACATGCAATATATGACTTAAACAAGCCATTAAGCGAAAACTATGAGAGATACAAAAATTTCGTAAGAGCCAAGTTTAGTCACATTTTGTGTCCAAAATAAGAAAAAAAAATATGTAGTACAAATAAAAAATTAAATAATAATGATAAAAATTGCGGTAGACCGCCCCCTTAAATGTACACCTCTTCACATATTTACTCCTCCACAGCATGACCATTTCTCCAAAAATAAAGGAAAAGATTTCTGGCAGCTGGCGGAGGGATTAGAAACTCTTGTTAATCCACTAATATGCATCACTAAGTGAAACTACTTTTTAAAAATCTCGCAAAAGTAGTCCTTTAAATGTTATTTCCCATGTAAGTACAGATCAAAAAGTTTTGGGGAACAAATAAAGGCAGCCTTATAACCAGGAAAATGTTAGAACAGGATTCTTTTGTAGCCTAGTTTGGCCCATGCACCGTACAGATTGGAAGGATTAAGGCATGCGTGGCATGTAGACTGGATACCTAGACTATTTTTTATACACGTACAAAGTTCAGCACTAGGCCAGTTTACATCTTTACAAAGTCTGATACAATAGAACACTGTTATATCATTTGTCAAGGGACCTGTGAAAATAAGTGTTACATGCAGGAAAATGTTATAAGCAGGAATCCATATTTATACAACAATAAATAAGATATTACACAAAAGTAACTTCAAATGCAATAGTTTATGCACAGTAAATAAGCCCCTAATGAGATTAAATGAAGCTATACAGTAGAACCCTGATTTAACGAAATGCCATGGGACCCGAAAATGTTTACTCTAAATCGATGTTTCGTTAATTCCGACTTCACCCCTCCTCACCTTCCAAAAAAATTAAATCCTCGGGCATGATTCGTCTAAATTTAACATAATTTTAAAAAAGTATATTGGCTCAAAACAATAACAAACACATTTACCGCAATAGGTAAGCCACAGCCCAGAAAAGAAAAAAAAAATCTGTGAAAAAAACTTCCAGTGGAACACACTGCGAGCGTGTGCATGGTGAGTTAGACCGTCCTTGCACGCAACAACAGATAAGAAGTGATGACTAACACCGCCGAGCCGTTAATATTTCCCTCTCTCTCCGGCCTGTTTCACCAAAAAAATTAAGGAAAATCCCACGAAAAATAGTAAAAAAAATTTTTTTAATGAAAACTTAATTAAAAGTTTGCGAGACAACTGTAAAATAATAAATATGTGCGGCAGCGGCGGCAATTGTAGCTTATATGCAGTCGCACTCGTGAAAAACTCGTGTTGGTCTGCTCGCTAAAAATGCTTCGCACTCGGGGGTTTTTTAGCATCAGAAAAAGAAATTAAGTTTATGGTAGTAAATTCGCTGTAAAAAGTCAGCGTAAATAATATTACATATTATTTTATAAACTCGCTTGTTTTCACGGGACGCGAGTGTAAATAATTACACTGCGCACCACTGCATTCTATCGGTAATAGAATTAAACCATAGAGCATGCGGCACTGTTAAATCGGGGCTCTACTGTAGTTACTGTGCTATCGGAAACATGAATACATACATTGTGAGTATTACAGAAGCTTTCCCACTTTTCTGTAGGTTCATGATCATCATTTTAGGATCACAGTCTAATATCACTGTAATGAACACTTTTGATAACATTCCCAGACATTATTTTTGTTTTTTACAGACGTTTTTAGTCTACAGCTCAGTTATTTTATCTAAAGAAATACAGTTAAGAAAATTTTTTTATCAAAGTTGTGGTTAATGTCGGAAAAAAAATATACGCAGAAAATGAAAATACCAGCGTTATAAGTAAGAAATATAAAAACTATGCTTTATGGAAAAATGGTGGGACAAAAAGTGATGTCATATGCACGAAAATTTTATATCCAGGAATGTTATAACAGGGTTCTTCTGTACTTATGTCAAGATTAAGTTAGATATTGTATTAATATTCATTTACACAGGTAAATCTTGTCACAAGCTCTTATACAGGATGGCCACAGAAATGTTGAAATGAAATTCCCTGACTTTTCCAGGTTTTCCCTGACCATTTAAAAATTTTTCCCTAACTTAAAACATTTTACAAAATTTACATGTGATGTTTATTTATAGAACATTTACAAACGAAAACTACAGGCTTACATTGTTTTAGTGTGAAATAAAATTACCTTGTTTTATCACACAATTGTTGCCATCGCGTAATCGTTGCATCTAATTTTTGAGATGACAGAAACTGTAAAAATAATTCTATTGCGTAATCGTTGCATCGCAATGATCTGTTTACATTTCTTTATCAGAGATGTTAACTACGCTCAAGAAAAACGACACTATTAGAACAAAATGGTTGATGCAAGAATCGATTATAGTTAGTACCAAAATATTCCGCTGGAATGAAAGTGGAAAACAGCGTTACTAGTTCAACAGTCCGCCACCTTGTGTTTTTGTCTTGCGCGTGGACTTTCCCAACTGAACGTAGTATATCTATGATAACGTAAAATAAAAACAAAGTTTGTAAACACTGCAACTGTAATAAACTGTAACGGACTCGCAGAAGCCGAAAGCAAAAAATTCAAGAGAAACGGAACTTAGAAAACTAAAATTGATAGGTTTTCTAAGAACCCAAAGTGTATTTACCGGTAAATACTGCTAATCATGAAATTTGTTCCCACCAAATGTGCGTATTTTAATTATGAACGAAACTAACCTAACCTCTAACATCTAGTAAGTTATAGAAATTTAGTCATGGTTTCAGAGTTCATCCGTCTATAGTTCTGCCAAAAATATTGAGTTAAAGTTGGTTCAAAAAAATTTTTTTCTACCAAGGAAATTTTAATCTAATAATAGTCGCACCTTCAATTTTTTGAATCCAGAATGGCAAAATATATGTGACCGATTATGCGGTAAAACACGGTATAAAGTAAAACTTTGTACTTACAGGATGAACAAAAATATTAAACCTAGGCTATGAAACATTTGAAAACTCTTCAACTTACAGTACTTCCTTTGCATAAAAATTGCACTACCTTATGTTTTATTAAATAGGCTAAATCAAAGGCTACACTAAAGAAAAAATGACCATCATACCAGAGCAGGGCAGACCTACGGGATCCGGCGCCGAGATTGAGTTGAAAATTTTGAGATATTGAGGGTCAGTAGCTCTTTAGGAAACCACTGAATCTATCTTACTCTGATATGTTGTACCAACATTAATGCTGCTAATAACTTTACTACATATAAGAAATCAGCACAAAACTGGATGATGTTAGTTTCTGCATGTCTTAAAAACCAGAAACAGGTTTTAATACTTCAACAGATACTAAACTAATTTTGGTAACAGTTTAATAACCCTATTTCACAGTTCTATAATTGCACAACATATCCGTACATGTTTATAAGTTTAAGCACAGCAAAAACAATGTTCAGAAAAAACATGTGCCAGGTACATGACTCATACGCATGCTTTCACATTCGCGGTGAAAATAAGACTGTAAAACAATGGTTTCTTTCACTTTACACAGTTTGGTGCATATTCTTGAGCACACGAAAACGGTAAACCTAAAATCCATGTTAGCTAAAAACAGTCCAACGAATGAATTGTAGTTACAGAAAGTCACAGTGTCGTGAAGCTACAGCGACTAAACGATCTGGTACGTTAGGCAAACTTCGGGGTACAGTCAGCAATGTGTGAAAAATACAGTATTCTGTAATGAAAAATGTGGGTGAAAAGCTGTACATGTGGTACGCTAGTTACTGAACTTACAGTATTGTCAGCCCCCTTCTTTAATTACAACACTACACCTGCATGACATTTACGTACCCAAAAGTTCGATTTCAGTACGGATTTTCTTGTTATGAATTGACAAAACTGGGGGGAAAAAAATTAAAAGCTAGGAAATCTTATAATAATTGGTACAATGTACGGGATAATCGTACAAGTTGCCAGCTATGTTTCCGGTACCCATATTCTCCAAAAAATACACTTTCTCACATACCGCAATTACCGGTACCTTCCAATCCAACGCGAACGAGATAAAACAATGGTGTCGCAGCATCACTTCCACACACTCACATTCCTTCCTCCCACACGGCCACTTACGACATGCCGCTCAAGGTTGGACTAATAAGCGCCTATTTGGTGAAACCTGGACCACACGCCACTAGAAAACAGGTTGTTCCATTTATTGTACTCGTATTAAATCTTGCGCAAGCAGCATACCGGCAGGCCGATCGCGCCTCACTCGCCATGGACAAATTAGGGTGCAACGATTATGCTAAGGCGACGTTTATACGAGTAAATACGGTAATACACTTTAAATTTTTCACTGACCTCTACAGAAAAGAATATCCCTGACTCTTCCCGGTTTTCCCTGCCCGTGGCCACCCTATTATATCATATAAATTGTGTAATAAATTGATGAACTATTTCATTTGAAGATTATATTCTTCTTTTTAGAGCATTTAATAAAATGCTTGATCTTATGTTTTTTATTATTAATTTTTTATTTATTTTCCCATACTGTTCTAACGAGTACTAAAGAAATATCAGTGAACCCTCCCAGAGCTTTGTTTAAAATAGTAAGAGCGCCCTGAGGTGGTACAGTAAACACCCAATCTAACGACATTGGCGATCTAACAAAATAATTTCCAGGAACCATGGAAAAATTAATGTTTTCAAATTTAATGTTTTTAAATTTAAGCAAAGTAAAATTGAAAGCAGCAAAACATTTAAAAATTATTACGCGTACATTAAACAATAAAATAATGCAGTTATAAATTAATAATCTGCAGCTGTGAAACAAGGAAAAAAAAAATGCTAGAAACTTCAGCTGGAATAGTTGTTGCGCGCGCCGGGTGTGTAGGCTGCCCTCACAACACCAACATGTGAGACGTGATGACTAATGCTGCCTTATTTACTAATGCTCCACCTTCTCCGTGCTCCCTCCTGCCTGAACTTTCCTGTCACACTCCACGTGTCATTTCAGCTATGTAGTTCGATATGCAACGTGGTATAGCAATGGTAATTTACAACCTTTTTTGAGGAACTGTGAAAAATTCTGGTCAAAAAACCGAAAACAATTGTCCGTGTTGTAATTTCCTTTGCGAGTGCTGTGCTGTAAGAAACACATCGCTTAACATAGATAACATCCCTCCTGACTGTCCACGCCAGCCAATAACCATTCAGAGAACAAGCCAGATTGTGCTTGAGTGCGCATGCATAAACTAACGACTGTCTGATAGGCAGGATGACTCGTGCGCACGAGCTGAGGGAGGCAAGCGAAGGCCAGCTCACTAAAACTACATTACACTCCAGCGGTTTTATTTAGCACCAGGGAAACAAATTATTTACGTTAACGGTACTAAATTCGTTGTAAAAAAACTGCGCAAATAATGTTACATATTTTATTCATAAATTCACTGATTTTATCATGGGATGCAAAAGTAAATAATCACGCTGGACACCACTGCATCCTATCGGTAATAGAATTAATTAATAAAGAATGCTGCACTGTAGCACATTCTAAAGCAGATATGAAGCAATATCTGTGAATTAGTTACTGCACTGTCCACAGCCACGCTGTGGAGACTGGGTACCTAGATGCTCGTTCACTCGCCAGCCGCTAGGATGAAGATCTAGGCACGCACTTGTTACGCAACAGCGTCGCTCGCTCGGGCGCGCCCACACATGCTCATCTCGAAGTCACTCCTGCTGCCTAAGATTTCAACGAATTTAAACTATTTTTTTGTTTCTCAACGGATAGTTTTAGCTTATTTACGGAGAAGTATAAACTGCGGCCATTGCTTGTGTTCTTAATAGACTTAAATTACAATTAATATTCCATTCTATCAAAGTCACATACATTTTTTGTTATTTTTTGAAGGTTCCTAAAAATCCTTTTGTTTTAAATCGCTGTTTCCGTGATTCCTGAGTTTGTTAAATTGGGGATCTACTGTAGTTAAAACGCAAGCCCACTAAGTTATAATGTTCAGCCAGGAAGTAGTATACCATCTCCTCGAAGAATGCAGTACTAATATTAGTATTCTTCTCAGCAATCCCTTTCATTTGATACCCATATTATGAGTGCATAAAAAAACCAGATTGCCATCTTGAGGATCCACCACATTGAATTTATTGCGGCGAGAGCATTTGGATTTTCGTATTCCACTTGCATGTCGCACTTTCCGAGAACACACCATGAGCAATTTTCCTCACTCTGTCTCTATTAGACAGTTCTGGTTCTTTGTTAAAAATTTATGTAGAACAATTACAGACTTAAAAAAAGTTTTAATTTAAATTATATTTTAGTACGAAGAAAAGGTCTTTTCCAAATAAAATTGGTAACTTACCCCACAATCCCCCACCGTGACGTGCGTGGCAGAGCGATGCGCTCGGTCCGGTTGTGAAGGATGGGGGAGGGGAGTGGCCGAGCAGCTGACCTAGGCTTACTTCCAGGCAGCTTGTGCGCGCGTGAATCATCCTGCTTGTTTCATGCGAAGTACATTCAGACCACAACCGAACAACTTATATTATTTACGTGAATGTATATGGCAACGATTTTTAAACCTTTCAGTACAGCCATTGAGTATTTTTTATTGCACAAGAACTGTTACAGCCAGTCGCCATTGTAAGCATTTACGCAATACTAATAAAAGTGTGAATTAAAGAACAAACATTTTAAAACAAATGTCTGTATTTTTTAAAAACTAAAGATGAAATGTCTCGGCACGCTGGCTGCAGTAGCTCTTATTGCTCCACTGTTGAGCGAGCATAAAACAAAAACCTTATCAGCCCACATGCCGCACATGGCGACGGGACTGTTGTATTTGCGTTGTAGGCCATTTTTACGTCGCAGCGCTTTCATAGACACATGATGAGCGATCAATAATACAGCGGAAGTTGTCAAGGTCTAACCAAGCTCAATTCTGCAGCTAGAGAAAAAAAGATGAGATAACGCTGGATTTTTTTCTTTTGCGGACTGCTGGTCTTTTTTTGTCGTGCTGTACTGAGGGCGGAAAAAAAACTGTGTTCTCTTCAACCCCCAACCCCCTGGGCTATTACAAGACACGGAAACATGGGAGAGTCGCTGAGTGGGAGAGGAAAAACAAACACGTGACTTTGCTTTGTGGCGAGACAGGATGCTAGTTGTACGTGACTATCAGTAGGCAGTTGATGCGGGCGCACGCAAGCACAATCTGGCTTGTTCGTGGGGAAAAGGAGGGGGGGGGGAGGTGAATGTATATTGGCTGGCTTGGACAGTCCGGACGGATGGTATCTATGTTTAGCGGTGTGTTTCTTACAGCACAGCACTCGCAAAGGAAATTACAACACGGACGATTATTTTCGATTTTTTGACCAGAATTTTTCACGGTTCCTCACAAAAGGTTGTAAATAACCATTGCTATGCCACGTCGCTTAAGCTGGTTTTACACGACGCAATGTGCATGCAATTTCCACGCAATATTCTGATATTGCATTGCAGCTCAGACACACAATTCTTGGAACCTCACATGCAATGCAAGCGGCAGTGCAATCTCGGCAAATAGAACATGCTCTATATTTCGATGCAAGTTGCGTGGAACAAGCAATGTGATTGGCCATTCACTGAAGTAAA
>PNEQ01081538.1:0-19107 GCA_003012365.1 Medauroidea extradentata | reverse complement strand
TGACTCGGTGGTTGGAGGGAAATTTGGGAAATTTTGAGGGAAAAAAGGGAAATTTTGAGTCAAAATGAGCAGATTTTGAGGGAAAAAGGGAAATTTTGAGGGAAAAAAGGGAAATTTTGAGGAAAATCCAAGATGGCGGCCGAGGCACCGAGCACCGACGCCCCGCGCCCCCAAAGTGCACCTACCAAACCTATCTACTTCTCTTCCTCTCTATGTCAGTCCTATCCCAGCACTGCGACGCTTCCTACTTTGTGAAACATTGAGGTTCTGTAAAATTGCCGATTCTTTCAACAGTGAGATACAAAACAGGCTAGTATTATAAATAACCCTAGTTTCGTTACTTTATCAGCGGCCTTTCCCGAACCAGTTTCAATAAGTTAACTGAAATGCAGTGCTGTTTCTCAGTGTACTCTAACGTGACAGTTGCTACAGAATAAGTGCGGGAGGACAGGAATCTCACGAGTGGCTCAGGGCTAGCACGTGACCGGTACAGTAGCTAAGCAAACACTGTACACTCTTTGTCGCTAGCCTCTTGTTAGAGACGCAGCCTAGCATGTTTGCAAGACTAAATATGGACGAGCAAGGGATTTAGCAGCCAATATCCCGGTTCCTACAGGGAACACAATTTTAACACGCACTGATCCCTGGAACTAACTAAAGAACGCCTTGATGTTTGAACACTGCACGACTTACGCCGATGAGGGATCTCAACAACTGAAAGACATGGAACACTACTGCTGAAACGCTAAACGATTTAATGTGGGCTGTGCCAGAACACACGACAAACTGCGTAACGTTATTTTTAAGTCTTATAGGAGCTAGCCGGTGATCGTAATGCTAGTCACGATAAAAGGATTCTGTCTTGCAGACGAAAACACGTCTGCTCCAACGCTTGCTCGTTAACGACGTGAGAATGGGTTTCCTACTCTTAAACGTGCATCGAATCAATACAGCTTCACTGAAACAAACAACAAACGTAAAGAAAAACTACTATATATTTCTGCACATGAAAATAATGTATTGAGTCGCCTTGGATTTAAACCTGTGCCGCTGACTGACGAGCTGATTGCGCGTATGCAGAATATTGTGACGGACGGTATACAGGCAGCAGGAAGTGTATTGCAATATTGGCGCAAAGGAGACAAATGTGCGAGATAATCACAGCTACAAGGACCGTATTAAAACACGTACACAGTCCGTTCACTTTAAACTAAGCACTTCCCAACACCTATAATATCCAGAAACGGTCTTTTATTGAGGGCAAAATATGTAAAGTTTGGAGTGTTGAAACATTTACACTGGCTTCTAGCTTCAGCGAAGTTTTCGTGTTAAACATATTAAAGATGATTGCAATATTATTGAAAGAAATTCTTAAGCAGTGCTCACTTCACCGTGAACAGACTGTAGGTACACGTAAGCATCATTGCACTGATACCATCACGCTTGAATGACGTGCCATCGTATCAGCGATCTTAACGCCATGTTGAAGAACTTCATTTCGCTGCTCTGTATTCCCTCCAAATGCAGAACTACCAAATCCGTACGTCGGTCACGCCGTCAGGCTAGGTTGCATAGTCTACCAGGAAAAAAGGGTGAGGCGACACGATAGTAAAGAGGACAATACGTGGGCGCCTGAGAACGCAAGTAGAGCTGCGTCTCTGTGCAGCGGGCTGCGTCACGCGCGTATGCAGGCTGACACTTTCCTGTCAGCACACACTCTTCATATAAAAAGTCGTACGAGACGCCGACACTAAATTTAACTTGAGAACTCTTATCGTCTATATTAATGTTGATACCGAACAATATCAGGATAAAAAGAACGTCTTATTTGTCTACAAAGTGTGGTAGGAGGTTAGTAACAGTTTGACAGCCACTAAGAAAACAGTATTAAAAACGTTATTTTCTTTAGTTACGCAAACAGGGTTTAGTGTAGGTAAGGTATCGCGTTCAGGTATGTAGTCCAGGCCGGCATATAAGTGCAAAAGTGCACTGCACACCCAGTTTTCTGTGAAGCAATTTCGTAAAATATTTAAAACATTCTTGTGTGTTTTGTAGCGCCAGTACAGTTTGAAATGTTCGTCTAACCAATCACAAACGCATGGAGTTTTTATCCTGTAAAGTTGCAACGTTACAACACTGTACTATGTACAACACAGCTGTTCTCTTCTCCCGGCCTCCCTTCTTGGCCTTTCTGAGCATGCGCACGACAAAATTACGTCACCTATTACTGAAAAGTGCACAGATCGGACTGTGCTCATGTCTGTTGATCGCGGAAACAGTTACTTATTTCACGTCTTGGTGGCAGCACTGACTGAAGCAGCAAGTGTTACATCCCCGCAACTATAAAACACCTCGATACATTGTTGGTTTTAAATGTAAAACAAATTTCAATAATGTAGAATTTATATTATCACAGAAACTATTTTTACACATGCCTCCAAGATGTGAAACATTACTCAATAAAGTTACTAGAAAATAATATTTTAACGTAGGACGTTACGAATAAAGAAAATATTAATTATCATTTAGTTGCCGAAAATGATAACCTTACAATATAAATAAAACTAAGTAGAAAAATATACGTACTTACTGCTTATTTACGATCTATATTGAAATGCCTGGAAATTAAATAAAGAGAAATTATACAACTTTCAGAGCTAGTAAGTAACGACAGTTTAACCAACGTTCTGTATCATGAAAAGTTTATAGTAAAACAACATGAAATTTGGTATATAGGAACAATTTGTAACTGCTTTAATATTAAAAACTGTCTTTCTTAATTATTTGACGAGCGAATGTGTAAACATCCATTATCTGACATTACCGGCCGCTACTGAGTCGAGGACAATGTGTTGTATTAGGTATTAGAGGTATACGGGATGTCCCTGGATAACTTTAAAAGCTATTCGTCACGTTGTAGGGGATTGTAGGGAATCCGAAGAAAATAAAAATAATCTACACATTTCGACTAGCTCAGACCCGTAAATTTACCCACAAATTGTTGCGTTTGAAGGTAGCAATCTGCTTTAAAATAGTAGCAACCGGCACAATTCGCAAAAAAAAAAAAATAATTACTTGACCTGTATGCATGCAATATCAGTTAGCAGCAAAAACCAACAACCTTACCAGTTTGAAGCAACAGTGTGTCGACGTAGCGGGATAGCAAATTATGGGTGATTATGAAGTTGGCTCGAAACGAAATGGCAGAGAAAAATTGCAGCTCCACGTGATATCCGGTCTATTTTCGGTATTATTACACACATGCCCCATATGTGAGATCTTGGGAGTGAGTCTAAGCGGTAATCGAACCGAGATTAGCCTAGGAAGGATGCGAAAAATAAACCACCGCTTTTCCCCTCCCCCGGACTGTTAACTCGACCCACTTTATGCTTTGGTAGACGTCACTACTGCGATTTGTTGCTAGGTCAACACAGGTTGAGAACTTTACAGATCATATCTTGTGTGTCAATTTTCAGGTATCTGCCAGCATCTGCTATCAAACAATTTTATTCGTCTTCGCATCCGTTACAACGTGATTAAGAGCTTTAAACATTATTCACGGATATGCTATAAAAGGTGCACAACGGGAACAACCAGCAACAACAGTTTAGAGCTTCGGTAGATACGTGACATGTTGAAAAATACATTCACTGAAACACTATGTTCTACAAAGTTGCAATGCGCATCGCCATAACCCCTGCACAACAGAAAATATCCGCACGCCATTAAAACACTTGGTTCAATTAATAACAATACCCCTGGCATAGGTGTGATGCTGAAATAAAATCTAAACTGTAAATTACTCTAAGCTTAGCATTCTATAAATTATGAAAGCTGCACAACAGAAAATATCCGCACGCCTTTAAAACACTTGGTTCAATTAATAACAATACCCCTGGCATAGACGTGATGCAGAAATAAAATCTAAACTGTAAATTACTCTAAGCTTAGCATTCTATAAATTATGAAAGCTTGTAAATCTCCGGAATTTCACTTTGGTGGCAGATAAGATATACACCTACACATTATATACAAAAATAGGAATAATTTCGTAGAAAACTAAGTAACATCAATCGCACCAATGAAGTTTGTTAGACTGCTATTTCATTTCAATTCTTCCGTGCGACATTACACAGCAGCTGTTTTATAAGCACGTGTATCTGTTTTGACAAATTTAGAGACAATCAATGCGTAGCTGACTTAAGCTATTACGCAACGAAATGTCTAATTTAAAAAAATATTTTAGAAAAATATCTTTGAATTTATATCAATTACGTGTTCGTTTCACGACTGAGAATTACGCAAAGTAAAAAATTAAGTCGTGGGTACACGTGTTATTGTAGTATTCTGTAATAACATGACGCAGCTGTGAAATGGCATCACGCACTGTAAATTAGAATCAATAAGATTTCCACAGATGCAATAAGTTGCAAGATTTCTCACTGGCAAATCTGTTGTTTTGGCAATGCTGACCAATAAATAAAGCGAGAAAAGAACAGATTGACGTAACAGGTTGTATCACTAAGTATATTTAACTACTTAATCCAGATAGTGTACCACTCTTCCCAAAGGAAGCATAGACTACTACCTATTATTTTTTGCTCTGTCTTTTAAGTAAATAATGTTTTTTATAACTTACACTTAAAATGTACACTGATATCTAAAGTAACATATAATATTTTTTAGTTCGAGTGTTGTGGATAGTCAAGTTTAAGAGATGTCCAATTTTACTGTGATACGTTTGCATTTTACTACAGAAGCGATGTACAAACATGAAAATATACATCACCGGTATAAGCATTCCTTTGACGCCAACTAAAATAATCAAGCATTATCGTAGGATAGTGGCTAGATTGTTGGTGTAATGCGTCACAAGTCATAGTTTCAAATATCGCTAGATTTTCTTAGTGCATTTAAATCGCTCGTTTTCCTTGAGCTTACGACCTTAAAAAAAAAAAAAAACAAATTTGAATGTATTGGTAAATTATGCACTTTTTTCTGTATGAAATACTCGTAGATTGTGAAATTAGTGAACATCTTTTAATTAGCGAGTTTACCTCGGTGATGCAATCTATAGTTTAGGACAGATTCCCGATGAAGCAGTTTGAACAAATTGAAACAATGTAGTCACTGGAGACTTGGAGTTTAGAGTGCAATGAGAGAGTGCACGGACGCTAAGGCGAACTCATGCTATACGTCCTTTGAACTAAATCACATTCCAACTTTTCAGGCCTTCATTTCAAACGGTCATTATTTTTACACATGCTGATAGTCAATATATCTATGTGGAAATGAAACTATTGTGTAAGTTGCAATGATTTGTTTATTATAAACTCTAAATTTGCTCGCACACTATAATCCCGGATAAGCTACTGTTCTGTCTGATGTTCCTGTAAGTCACACTACGTTGATAAATATGCCTCCCTCTTCACCTATGCCTACTGAAATTTACAATAATGTGGGAGGCGTCAGTAAGCAATATGATGCTGCACGACAGTGGAAAACACGAAGCGGGAAGTTACATGTAGGCTACAGAAAGTGAACGTGAATAACGATCTTGACAAACTTGCTGCCCGGATAGTGAACAACCCTCTATACTAATGTTTACAAGGCCAACTGTTGAAATACTTCAACGTGAGTAACAAAGTGAAACATACACAGACTCGTCATGCAACTCGATGCCCAGACAATTCGAGTCTTTCTTATGTCGCCGTCTCTTTCTATCAGAAACAAACACGTGATAAGATATGTTATTGCTGGATTGTTTGCCTTCAGGGTGTTAAGTCCCCGGCAGATACGGCAGATGACAGTCTGTGTACTCCCTTTCTCGTTTTATAAGCAAAGGTTACAAATTCCTACTCTCTCACAACGACCGGTTGTTGAAGTCGACAGCCACAGATACAGCGCATCAGTAGGAAAACAACGTGTATCCATATAAAATGAAGTACCCTCCATTATCTGAATTAACTACTTTCTTTCATACTTAGTCCCAACAAGAGTAAATATTTGTATGTATTTTAACTGACACGGTAAATTAAATTGACATAGAGGTATGAAATAGAACAAGATAGTTTTAAAAAAAACATAGTCTACACGTATGCATACAATTACTGTAACCTGTCCTCAAAATTAGTCACTACACATTGCATTACCGTAATACATAGTCTTATCAAGAACAAACTGTTACCAGAATACCTAATGAGTCTATTTCCCCAACGTTGTTCCAACTTAACCCAAAAAGTAACAATCGGTCAAGTAACACAGAATAGGATATTAAATCTTAATTTAGACATGTCTAGCTACCATACAAAACGACAGAACTACAACAATAAAACCTAACGAAACACTGAAGAAAGTAGGCTCATTAGTAATGCTGGTAACGTCTTGTTTGTAACAATTTTAAAAACAATTAAGACTTCGTAGAATTTATGTAATGATAATTTTCGTACAATTTTATTATAATCTGTCGGTGGTACATCCAATATGACATTAAATATTCCAATTCTTGTTGCATTATTTTGCAACAGGGCGGAGCTACAACCAGTAACGTAACTAAAATTACGTTTGGAATTATAAAATAACAAAATATAATGACACTAACTGTCTGGCCGCGGTTTTGCCATCGGGAAATTTTCGAATGAAAAACTATAATCATAGCTTCATCGTGTTAGTAAGATATATTGAGGACGTGGATAAAACACTTTTAAAGACTTTACTTCTCCAAAGCATAACGATACCGCACCAAGGTTATGAGATATCTAGGATATCGAGAAAATACCATGTACCCCTTTCCTCCCCTTACCAGGCACCTACGCCTAAGTTATTGCCACACTTACAGTTTAATAATTCAAATAGAAAAGAACTCTTCCTGCCAGCTGACACAAGATGTGTGTACAATACCACAGCAGTTCCCCATCGCCCTGTCTTACACAGGAGCGAATCCAAAACATCACATCAGTGCTCCGAACAACTAAGCCAAGATATAATACGTATCAAACGGACAGCACTTTTAAATTATTTCACCTTGGTCATACCTGCTTTTCGGGATTTCTAGGACCTTCACATTGTTTCCATCCCCTAAATCACCGAAATATGGAAAATCATGAAAAAACTTTTTAGCTGTATAATCTACGTAGGCTTCATTACCATTCAATAATCATCTCGAAAGTTCAACAGGTCTATGGGATACAGACGATTAACTGAAATCACGTTTTATTTTTAATACCCTTTAAGATTGAATTTTTAAAAATCCTGAATCTGTTATCTGAGAAATGCGTAAACTTCACTATAAAGCAAAAAATTTTCCTCAGTATCTCAACCAGTTTATGAAATGTTGAGCATTGATTGAAAATACATCTTACGGCTTTTTACTAGTTTAAAATTGCAATTAAGACACACATAAAGCTTAGGAAATGTCATTTTTGTGTGCTTCATTCTGAAGCAAAAATCACCACGATATCTCAATCGGCTCAAACACTATCGAGCACTAATTGAAAACACAATTCACCCATGTTTCCTGCCTTAATTTTAGTGTTCTGAAAAAGCCCTCCTTAGTGGTGCTTACGGCGGAAGGGGTTTCATGTTTCCAGGTTCAGTGGTTTGGGTTGTGTGACACTTCACAGACTTGTTTATACCCAATGGGGTTGGTACCTAGAAAAAGAATTTATTATATTTAGGCCTTTTTCGCGCCAAATGCAACCACATAAAGTAAAAATTTCGTGTGTATTTTAATTTTCAGGTTATTGCGCTTTGAAAATACAATATTTTCAAACGCCACCGTATAAACATTGAAAACACGTTCTTATTGGCTAACACGCGTGTGACGAAATTGGATAGTTGTTTTCGTTTGCCGCCTACCCGAAAGGCATTATAATATTATTTGTAATCATACATTGTATAAAAAAAAGGGCAAATTTAATGGATCAGGTTAGTTAATAGATAACTAGTAAAATTTTCTCGTTTTCAATGCAAGCACCGTTAGAGTTGAAGAATTTATTAGTTAATAACTAAGATTTCACTGGTCCTGAGAGGAGTGAAGACAGCCAGGTAACTCTCGCACCTTGCGACGTTTTAGTGGTAGGTTTGAATTGACATCAGTTTAACTGAAATTCCGAAGTGATAACTTACTTACTGTGTCAAATTCCGCTAAAGAATAATAAATATTGGTTTAAAACCAACCGTATGAAGGTCGCAAATGCGTAAAAAAAAAATGAACATATCGAGCTAACAGTTGGAAAGCGTTTAAGTTAAGCAAACCTGCTGGCTCTTATAAACTGGTGATCTAGCGTTTGGATTGCGCGGATTGGAAACGTAATGTAACACAATAATTTATCTACTAAAAATAATTTTTCTTTCCAATTATTGTTACGTTGCTTTTGAGCGACCGCGAAACCTACCGTAGCAGTGCTGCCATAATTGGCACATTTCTCAAAACCCTGCCAACCACTCGAATTATCGGCCAATCAAAGGTACACCGAACTCGCAGATTGGCTAAGCCGTTTTCCAGACGGGGCGGCTACGCAGCGGAACAGCCCATAAATTGAACAGATGTCGAGATTTGGTCGCAACTTTTTACTTAAAAGAGCTTATTTAGTTTATGCTTACCGTATCATACGGTACACAATACACTGAAATAATCATCGCATATATCTTTTGTCGATAGTAGCAGACTGTTTTAGGTTACACGGCGCTGTAGTAAATGTTGGGTGTGGAGTAAATTTAATTGTATTGCTGCACAAAGGAGCTACTATATACACTTATAGCTATTCGGAGTCCCAGCCATACCCGTTCTTACCACACACAACAGGATTTAACGCAATTTCACGAACTAAACGTAAGTTTCTGTAGAGTTAAGAGCAAACAGCCACACAATAGCAAGTCTAATGATGTCACAGGGACATCAACATGGCGGCACTCGCTTTTACTGAGCTAAAATAAACACACCCCCTACTTACGTTTTTTCTCGGGTTGTACGGGCGCAAATAAAGCGTGTTACCATTATCCATTAAATTAAACGTACTTTTAAGTAAAAATAGAATTAAAAATATGTAATACCCCTATTTTGTACAGAAGTTACATAAATATCACATAAAAATTTTTTATCTTATAAAAATTACGAACGTATCTTAACGAACCACACTAATATCAAACAATTAACAATACACTAATTTACAATTTTTGTTTCTATTGAACCAGATCTCCAAGTATGCCATAACATTGTATGTTTTATGCTGTGCTTTCTCCAAAAATGGTGGACCTGTGAGGATATCGTATCCAATTTTTAATGCTTAGCCTAATTAAGAGACACGTGTGCCTGGCACACGGACGGTGTTGTAACGTGCCAAGCGAACCATTTCTGTTACATGAATTCGTAAAGTTCAAAACGAGATGCTGAGAGTAGATGCGATATGTAACTCATCAAGACTGGTACACCTGCTCTTATCGCTCCGCTGTTCAAACGCGAAAATTTGGAATCGGTATACAATATTCTTAAATGATGAACAACCTAATTTAAAATTGTTAGTTATCAGTGAAATTGTTCGAGGTACGACCTAGTGTCACACATCTTGATATACACAATTGTGAAGGTAAGCAACACACAAACAAAATACATATTATGTCAGAAAGTAAAACTACGCTAGTGAAGTTATGTTACTGTGAGCGTTTATGTACCCTTCCCTTGAGAACTTCAAAACCTGTGGACCAAATAGCGTCAAATTCGGTATACATATAGTACTAGATATGGAAACTTTATTATTACATGTTATATTCATACAGTGTGCATATTTTAAGATTGACGGGTTTTTAACAGTTTCGATCACATTACATATATCTGAGGAAACATTTGTCAGAATTGTGTTATTAAACTCGATACACAATCAGTGAACGTCTATTAACTTTGCTAATGCCAGATGCATATAATCAAAATGGTGACAATTGTTAATTTCTTCCTAATATGAGAAAATTTGACGAACGTAATTTTTATTTGGCCCTAACAGAAAATAGTAGCCACATATTTAGTGATTAGTAAGCTAGTTTAACTTTGAAATAATTTGCTGTGGTTGGGCTTATGGTTTCAAAACTGCGTCATGAGAGCATATTGTTAACTAAACGAGATATCCCAGGTATCATTCTGGGAATTTAACTTAATTGAATACAATACACACATCATACGCACAGAGGTGAGTTGTATTTAATAATTCTGCTAATACCATGTCCACATGTAAATAAAATGGTGGCTTATTAAACTTTAATTTATCACACGAGGCACAAAAGAAACCATTTTTTTATAATTTCACTGAACTCGCTACATACGTAGTATTTAATAAGATCGCTTGATTTTAAGTAGGCTACTTTGTTCGTGACGCAATCACGCTTGTAAAACTGAAGACTCTTTTGACATATTACTATCACACGATCAGGGGCGGATACGTCTAAGTTTTGGGGAGGGGGGGGGGGTCATTCCTTAAAAAGTAGCCATGCCCACACACTGAGTCAAAGAAAGGGGGTCCAGGGCCGTACCCCCAGAAATTTAGTCTTTAAGATGCGAAATTGTGCTATTAAAGGCGTTTCTAAAATGAAAAATTTTATTCCACTACTTAAAAAATGTAACATTTTAAAGAAAACCTGAACATAAAAGGTCAAGAAGGGCGGGGGAGCTGCATACGATACATCTAAAGAACCAATTTCGATAACTACATCAAAGTAACTTAACTTGTTTAGTTTGTTTAAATATGTTAATATTTTCGAAATTGCGACCTTTCGAATGAGAATCTGAGTAATAAATTTTCCCGAATTTTATGAAACAAGGTATAAGCTGTGTAGTATGTACATCTATGAAAATTTCAACGATAAGCCCAATAATTAAACTATGCTACATTTCGTACGTCATTTGGTGGAATTGGTTTTTATGTTTTCATTCCTAACCACCTATCTTAGCCACCACTCGACGCATTTAAGGGGCAATAATAATTTGAAAGGATATTTGTTTAGTTTTTAAAGGAATGCTTTATGGTTGGGGTTATTTGAAATGTTAATTGTAACGAAATTAAAAGCGATTCCCCATTCCTACTCCTAGTTGTACGCTAGGTAAACAACAAAGCAACGGTCGCGTTGAATGACTGCAAGTATAGTTAATTAGGCTATATTGAGGCACGAAGAAGGTAATGGTTTCCGAGCATCTGGCACACGAAACCTGAAAACTCTCTTGTAAATGGTATAACGACATTAAACTACTCGAATCACTAAAAGCGCAGGAAATAATATGTTCGAAGTAGTTTGACGCGACATGAAGTGAGGCAGAGAACATGCGTACTACGTGTACTCGGCAGTCGCAGCATACTGACTCCAGACTCAAAGCACAACCTGTCTAAAACGGTGTAATCACAATTGCGCGACAGATGCGACGCGAATATCAAAAGATGTCAGCCAATCAGCGTCGTGGCAGGCGCCTCAAAAATCCCGGTGCTCTGCCATATGTTGTTATTCACTTCGCGGGCATTCACGTTGTTTCTGTCACGCCATTTTGATTCCACTACAATTCTTCCTTGCTAGAGATAAAAACGCAATACGTGTGCAAAGTACGTAGCAATAACGAACCATTTATTTAGTCCATTAAAAATTTTGTAATATTTAAATTATGTGATTCAAAACGTCTATTGCGGTAGGCTTATCGTATTGATTAGCCAAAATATATCTTGGTACAAAAATTAACTAGTACAGGGCAAAACTAATAGCATGAAGTTGAGGTCAATAACTTATCAAAAAGTCCAAAAAACTTTTTAACAATGAAATATCACGTCCTAAAGATGATACAAAAGTTGCAAATTTGAAATAAAGCTCAAGTGTTACTTTCACTACGTTGTCTCTCCCGACAGTAGCCCTATTATAAAACGGTATATACACAAACTGCTGATTGACAGCTACTAGTACACAGCCTAGTGGCGTATTCGGGAGAGCCAGGTACGATCCCTGGATACGGCTCTAATGTCGGTTTTCATTGGTGTCCTGAAATAGCTCCAGGAAATAGCTGTAACGATTTATTACAGAGGCCATGGCCGATTCAATTCCCACTTCCTGCAACGGTGTCAAGTTGTGTGCCAATGAGATGTGAAGATCGCTAACCATACCAGTTTTGAAACGTGACTACTCCTGGTGACTATGCGCTCATATAAACTAGTCTTAGTCAAACACGCACACAGGTGTCACTAAACCACACTTAACATACTAAATGCATGGATCAACTAAACACCCGTTAACTATATTTTACTTGTGATAGCCAATATGTAAGTACCATTATGTGTATATTTACGAGTGTTACAAATTAAAAATGAGTGACAGACGCTACGATATTCGTAAACTTAACGTCCGAATCGAAAAACTGGAACTTAACATTTATCTTGAAGTGTTTCCTTAGCAGCATATTGCCCTAAGTAAGCGAAATCTTTATATTTTGCCTTTTGCTGCACACCGTAACAAGTAAGTAGCAATAAATAGCGACGAGCTCAGAACACAGCTGGTATGACGTCATTCTATGTGCTTATACAATGTTTATTGATTCTGCAGTACCACCTACTGTAGGTATATACAGGCCCGTGCACATAATTTCAAAATGGGAGTGGTTTTCCAGTGACGAGAAAATTTTATACAATCTTTTTCTCAACAGCGTAAGTGATTGTTAAGCCTTGTGCCTATATTTAGCATCAAATCATTCAATCGTTGCGGATTTCATTTTACATTCTTTAAAATACTAATTTCTTCAAAATAATAATTTATTTATTGCTATTCCATGGGAGGAGTTTAACCCTCAAAACCCTCCCCTTGCGCACGGCCCTGGGTATAAACGCATACATACATTCATTAGACTTGCTGGACTTTACACATTGAGAATTCTAAGTTACCATCTAACAGTAATATACACAGCTACCAAACCAGAAAACAATATGACTTGCATACAGTCTCTCATAGAACAAAGTTATTTGAACAAGGCCCCCACTACAGCAGTATCAAGCTAATAAATAAGCTACCTAATGCAATAAAGGAAAATGAACAATAAAACGTATTTAAATAAGAGATAAGAAAATTCCTTACCAAACAATGCTTTCTATTCTGCCAAAGAATACTTCAATGAATAACTAAGCTGTTGAACCAAGTCTATGTTCTAACATACAATGTAAATTAAATTATATAATTGTTTTGTGAATGACGAAAACTGTGTAAATAGGTAGGCTTGAGTTAAGAAGTTAATATGGTGCTTTGAAGGTAGGAGTAAATACAAAAACTGTGGTTAACTGAAATTGGCTGACATGTGTATAAATTGTGGACTTAAAGAACAGTAATGTCTTGAAAACTTGTGCATATTAAAAATTCTGCATATATGTTCAGTGTTTGTGTAACTGACAACTCCCTTCCAGTATGTACTGGAGAATATGGAGGCAAAACAAATAAATAAAATAAAACAGTAATAATGCGATGTGAAAACCCGAACTTGCCGTTAAACTTCTGACATGATCGGACCCCATTGATCCTGAGGTGCTCATATTGTCACAATGCTAGGTTTTTAGTGTAAATATTCGTAGGCGAGCCGCGTCGAACTTTGCTTATAGTTTTAAAAACCAAGACGTGGGATTCGTCTGCTGCCAAAGAGTTTTGCCAAAAGTGAACCACAGTTAACTGATTATTGCGACATGCCCGTGTTGTGAAAACGTGCAATTTTGGAAGTGATTGGCGTTAACTCTGGTTGAAACACTAGGACGCTTCCAGCGAGGCAACACTGATGGAATACGAACCATGGGGCGAATTCCGCGGTTTCACATGTATGTCTACATTTTTATTTTATTTCAAGCCGTGACAGTAGCTATTTTGGCGAGGAAAGCTCATACTGATGTACAGATTAAATTTATTGAAACGCTAACGATTTAATAATACTGAACACTTGCTGTAGCAGCAGAAATTAATATTATCCGCTACCAAATATAAGATACTATCGAGCAATATGCACGCATGCGCTTTAAAAACAAGTCGACGTACGATATCGCATGCTAATGAAAGTCCAAAATTTCGTGCAAAGCAATCTGAGAGAAACAAATGCTTCATCTTGTCTGGCTACAACTGAATGCCATTGAACACTGTATACTGAAGTCGCTTGTAAGAGGTCGCTTGCAAAATTATAGTTTGTGCGTATATACTTAAATATAGATTCTGGGCATACGCGATTCTTTCCCAGGAATGACAGAAGAATCCTCTACCGGTAGACGCTACATTCCTCATTAATCCTGTCGAATATCTTTAAAGAGAAAAAACGTAATGAAGATTGGACATGTTTACACGCTAGTAAAGTCTTTGCAATAACACACTGCCGCAGATGTAGACATGTTCTGTGTGATTGGTAGCTTACCTGCCGACTGTTACGCCCTAGTGACGTCTGTCTTCCCCTCGTGCATGAGCTCAACTTATCTTTGACAAAACCAACCTCCTCTCAACTAATTGGGCCGGCCTCCACTTCAGCTCAGCAAGTATTAGGCACGCAGTGGCAACGACGAGAAGATACAGTGGCAACGACGAGAAGATACACGCTGTAGGACCTAGTTGTATTCTACATGAGCTTACCATCCTGTCTTGTGACGTACTGCCCTAGGCACGTCCAGCAGTCACGTGTTGACCGCCATGCTGTTCATCATGTTGCAACAAGCGCTGCTCAGACTTCAACAAATAACGTACGTCAATCTGTAACGGCAACGGCTCTGCAACGTACCTTTCTTGGAGGAGAAAATCGATATCATGCATGACCGGAAATATTTCCAGCAGTTCAACGGACTGAAGAAGCTAAGGAAAATAACAAAAAACGAATTCCTCCAATGCAGGACGCGATGCAGCCTACGATTGCCGCCAGCGGCCAGTTCCTTGGCGCGTCTTCACAATAGATCGATGAAACATCGCCAGTCTGCGGCGACAACTACTTGTGCGGAAACATTTATAAGACACACGAATGGAAAATAAAGGCACGACTATCTATCTGCCTTTGCTCTCGTCGGCTCAGCTTCGCACAAAATGAGTTTACCATCTCTGTAGCAGTAATTCACATTTAAGAAAGACACATCTTACTTTTCAATGAGCTTACGCGAAACATAAGATAAATATAATAGCAGTTAATGTAAAACGGCTCTTGGACTTGTTTGATACAGCAATTATTGCTCCTTGCGCGCGTTTTAAAGCCAAAAACTGTCGTACACAACACGCTCTAGTAGTTGACTATCGCCTTGACTACGGCTGAAACCTATCATTGTGCGTCGCTCTATTGTAATAGCCGCATAGTAGATCTGTGTAGTTTAATAATAATGCCAGGTAGACATAAGCGAGTGAAATAGTTCTCATTGCCTGTGTTCAAATCAAATTCACGTGTTTCCCAGCCGTGACAGCACTGAACTTATCGCAGGTTTACGCTCGTACATACGGAGATTAGCTTGCACGTTTAAATCATCACGCTAACTTCGTGAGTTTACCGAGCCTCTACCTGTACAAGTTTAGTGCGCGTGTGACGAGGTAGTCTTTTGGTCTAGGCAAACTCTTAAGTCACCAACTAACGTAAACAGCCTTGGCTGTCAAAACTGATCATAATGTACCTTCCTACCGACGTGGACAAGTGAAATATATGCCACATCTACACGTGATTTTGCTTACATTTTTCACCAGCTCTGTAGGTAAAATAAGTTTTGGTATAGTCAACACACACAATATTTGCGTATTATAAAAAAAAAACTTTCTACATAAGGAGTATGAGTTGTATTGTATACGAGGTTGTACAAAGAAAGTGAGTGAGGAAATAATAGGTACTTACAGTCGCTCGGCTTCGGGCGGCAGACTGCGAGGTACCTGGCTCAGACCTCGGCGAGAACAGTCGACAGTAAGACCTTGACAGGAGCAGGCCCAAGGACAGCGACTAAGCCCCTCGGTGGACCGGCGTATATCTGTGGCGGCCACCAGGGCTCCCGCCCACACCAACACTAGCAGCCACATCTTGCCCCTCACTACTCCTCAACCATGCACTGCCACGTCTCGTAGCACCAACACACGCTTGTCTCTCTACATGGCGCGTGCACACACGTGTGTTTGGGGCGTACAGCAAGTAACTCTACGGTACACGTGCTACTCCGCGAGCGGTCACTGCCGTACTGACGCGGCTAGACGGCGCGGCGCGCCACCCCTCCACCGCTAGGAGCGCCACTGTCCGCGCCAGGGGAGGGTGGGGAGATAGGGGCGGGTCTGGAGGGGTAGCGGCTTCTCACACAAGGACTACACGCTCGCCTTCCTGCCTCAGGCTGCCAGCGTCTCTTCACGTCTGATTGATAGACTACCTCGCCGGGACGATAATTATTGTCGCTCTGGAGAGATATGTATCCGCACGTACACTCCGTGCCATTGAGATGAAACACGACAGCAGAAAGACTGAGTAGACCTACATCCCTAAGATACACTGTACCTAATAACCGACAATTACTAATTGTATCACTAACGAGACACACGTCTGTTAACGAACAACGTTTAATACCAGGTGCTGCTTCAGGTAGAGGAATGGGAGCAAGAATAGATAAATTAACAGCGGGTATATTTTAATGGTGAAAGGTTACGTTAAAGTAAATGAAACATTAAAAGTTGAAATCGGTCACGTAGATCTAGAGAAATATAAAATAATATCTTAATTCATTCGCATGCTATCGTATAACATAGTAGACCTATATTAAGACTAGTCAAATCAAAGATTGAATAATAATAATAATAAAATTAATAACTATACATTTGCTTACAACAGATTCTTTTTGTCGCAGTATCTTCAAAACGAGGAGCGTACATTACAAAACACTACGTGAACGTACAATATTCAAGCCATGTTACCGTAGTACTTCAAAATGTGTACAGAATTCAATAAAATTTGGGAAATTTTTGCTCAGATCCTACATATGATAGTAAAACAGTTACAGAAAAACCGACACCGCATGAACAAATTCCATAAAACACAAGTGTCTATACTAAGTTATACGTGTACGCCGAGAGGAATGAAATTCAAATAAATGGCTTCTTTATATACCTCACATAATCAATAAATACATTAGTCATACCATTTTCTAAGAACTATGTATGTAGAGTTTTGAATGAAATTCTGAAGAAAATATTCTTCAGATACCTCGTTTGTACAAAAGAAAATGTTCAAACGGCCGCCATTCGGAAAATGTCAACACAGCATGAACAAAATACATTAAAGTCAGGTCACTTTACAAAGCAGTATATGCGTATTAAGTTAGGTGAACTTCGGAAAATATTTCTTTAGATGTCATATTATGAGAAAATATAAAAATGGCTGCTATTTTAAAAAATATGAACATGGCCGGCACACAGTACAGTACAATTTGGCCACGACGGTTAAACGGTTCAGTCGTGAGGAAATGGCTAAGGTTAAAATGGACATACGTAATGTATTTCAGGCAGAAGGTTAAAATGGACATAGGTAATGTATTTCAGGCAGAAGGTTAAAATGGACATAGGTAATGTATTTCAGGCAGAAGGTTAAAATGGACATAGGTAATGTATTTCAGGCAGAGTTGCATGAAGCAAAGAACCCCAGCACATTTCTCTCATACATCCACACAGACAAAGTCATCTAGCACGATGTCTCATTCTGAACCTGAACTTGACCCAAATACCTGTACTAGAACAGTGGACTACTGCTCACAGTACGATATGGCTCTGGCTTATATGTATTCCTTAATGAATAGGCAAAAGTGTATAAATATGTGTGTCTATGTAGTTACACATAAAAATTTCGATGCATAATTTGGTGTTCTTCAAGTGATACGCTCCTCTTTAACTGAGTGTCGCATTTCCTCAATTTCGGAGCAATCGTATTTAGCAGGCTATAAAATTAATGTACTGTCATATGGAAGTACATTAGAAACATCTCCTCATCATCCAGAAGTTGTTGCAGTCAGAGATGAAATTCACCCATTTCCTTCCCTCTTCACATTTATAGAATATACCCACTCCATTTCTAGGTGACGAGCTAACATGGAACATACTATAGCTGCAGTACATTCTCCCTCTTCATCAAGTTCGTCTAGAAGTAAAATATTTTCAGCCATTTCAACTATTTTGCAAAGCGATGCACTCTGCAGTGTGTCCACACATTGACTGACAACACGAAAAACATCAGAATAATGTGAACACTGCGATCTGACATGACGTGTTAACACGAAACGTCAGCTCGTTGTGTGATCTGACAACATGTGTAATACGACACGTCAGCGCAGTGTGTACCTGGTTTTAGCATCGAGCCAGCGCTCATGAGGAGTGGTGGTAGAAATGTGTAAGTTTTAATATTAAGAAAGCGTACTGAGTTGTCGTGGTACAATTTTTAAATGGAAATGTCAAGACAGCGCTGTTGCAAAGCCATGGTGCATGAGTATATGAATGGAAATTTCAAGTCAGCACTTCTGTACTGTCGTGGTGAATGTTTATGAGTGGTAGTATTTGAGCCAGCTCTGCTGCAGAGCCGCGGTGGAAATGTGTACGTTATATCAAGTTATCGCTGCTGGAGTTTTGAGGTGGATAAGGGTGAGTGGTAGTATTCTGACAGTGCTGCTCTTGTGTCGTTGTGGATGAGTGTGATTGGTAGTTTAGATGTATTGTGGTGGGCGAATGTAACTGGTAGTACAAAGTCAGTGCTACTGTAATGACGTGTAGTATGAGTTGGAGCGGTAGTATACTATCAGTGCTGATGAAGTGTCGTAGTTGACGAGTGTGAATTGTAGTATAGAGCCAGTGCTGTTTTAGTGTCGTATTTGGGTGAGTGTAGGTGTTTATGTAGAACCAGTGCTGCTGCTGTGTCGTGGTGCATGAGTGTGGGTGGTTCAATTGGGCCGGCGTTGCTTTGGTGTTGTGGATGATGTGCATGAATGTGGTAGTATTGAGCCATCATTGCTGTAGTGTCGTGGTAGAGGAGTGTGAGTGGTTGTATTTAGCCAGAGCTGCTGTAGTGTCGTGGTACATGAGTGTGGGTGGTTCAATTGGGCCGGCGTTGCTTTGGTGTTGTGGATGATGTGCATGAATGTGGTAGTA